>JAZHYW010016399.1:0-166216 GCA_037355805.1 Ixodes ricinus
GCCTCAAATCCGTACCTCGCTTGGGGGTGTCTGCGTGACAGTGGGCGACAGCAGTGGGACACTTAAACGGCGTCCAACGGGCAAGACGTGCTCTGTAGTGGGTTGCAAAATCTGCAGTGACGTGCATTGTGTCTGGAGCCACGCTGTGTGCACTGAACAAGCCCCGTTGAAGCACATGGACTGTCCGTGTTTGGTGCCGTTTTCGATGCACTGATTCATACTAAATAACTCGGAGCAGACCATCTCTAGGACGGGACTGGCAGCACTCACATATCAGCGACTGCTTGTTCGCGCAAGACTTTCTACCCAACGCATAGGTTTTCTGTTGTAACTCATTCCAATGCATCCAACATCGAACAAAACATTTTTCTGATAAACGACGAGGCGAGGAGCCAAAGACCTAATGCGAGGGACACCTGGACGACGAGCGAGGTTTACTATAGAAGTCTACTACAACCGGGCGGTGCGACCAGCAGCACCAAGCAATCCGCCCCAGCGAAGTCCCAGTGATAGCCAAGTTTTTCGCTTGCTAAGTCGCCGACGTGATTCAAGTTATAATGAAATAAGTGCAGCAGTGAAATAAGTGAAGCGAGAAACAAGGCCGCGACGAGTAAAGTACACATATGCAGCGATGAATAAGACTGCGATAGTCTTGATCTGTCAACTCGACACTTGCAGGAACTCGCACTGGGTTTCAACTACTTTTATTTCCCGGCAAAACGTAACAAAGGTTATAAACTTACATAGTCTTCGAAGTCTATGCCATAATTTTGTGACGCCGACCCATTCACAGCTCGATTCCATCGTATATAACACCCCGGCGGTAGCTGGCGAAGCGCCGTTCGCAGTCCTATACGTGGCGCAGCAGCTGTATAGTAGAGGCCGGCCATGGCGGATGGATCACGTGGTGTCAAGATGGCAGCGCCCATGCAAAATCGCCTGAAAGCGTCCATGCTGGAGTCCCACTAGTGCCAGTAAGCTTGTGCAAAGCGAAAAAGAAATGTTTGAAATTAATACCGTTGCACCGCGGTAGATACTCCCACCTTTCCGACGTATCTGCCCAGGAGTAGGACGCTCTTCCGTGGTACTGGTGACGTCCGCCGTGTTGCGGGCACTAGACTTACAAAGCCAATGCAGAGGGAAGGATCGACATTACGAGCGCGCTGGCCGGATTAGTTGTGGTCTGAAGCCAAGTACTAGGGTAAGTTTTTTTGCCCCGTAGAGCCCACTACAAATTGTTTAATATCAACTTCATTTAATGGCTATACTTAAATAAGATTGAATGTCGATTAAAAAAGTAATTAAAGCTTTTTACTTAACTAGCTAAATAATCAACACATTTTTCCTTTTTCTAGCGCCCCCATTAGCCTCAAGGCTAGAAATTCTCACCCCAAGTGCCCCTTTCCTAAAAGTTATTTTGCTATAGATCAAACATCTTGTATACGTGCTTGAGGTTAAACATCTTATTAATGGAGGTCATTTGTTATTTCTCCGGTCTGAAGATAATTAACCTTGAACACCAACAGGCCTTGAAATGCGTGAAAGACATTAGAATTACGGCCGAGCCTATTTTATCATTTATATATTTTGTCTTCTGCGATGCTGGCTGTAAGCCAGTCTCAACCAGCAATACGTTCCAAGGAAAAAGTTGGAGCAACTCTCTAGTAGTCATCCGTAGGAGCTTTCAGAGCTCATGATACTTGCCCTTCATGAAGAATTCACTGCGAGTTATACCCATGCCACACGGGCAACTCGAATGCCATTTAAAGCAAATGACATTTGAGCGGACGGCTAATCAGCGCGCGACACTCCGGGCGTAGCGCATTCCAAGCGCGACAGATTGCGAGCTGATTCGCCGATCACAAAAATGTCATTCGTTGTAAATGGCATTCGAGTTGCCCGTGTGGCACGGGTATTAGCCAAATATTATGCGCTCGAGCAGCAAATCTGCCTTCTTTCTCACTCTTCACTGCATGTACCACTCAAAGCACACAGACTCACCGATTTGTTCTGCATAGAATTCATTAAAAGTTAGAGCTAAAACAGAACCCTTACTCCCCAAAATTTGACCATCCGTCCGTCCGTTCCCTTTGTGCCGCGCATACCGGTGCGGTGCGTAGATGGTATACGCATATAGGAATAGACAGTTTGGATACCACGGCAACGTAATCAAACAAAAGTACATGCTCAGAAGTAAGCCAACATATTTCCGGAATCGAATTCAGCATCTCTCGGTCCGCAGCGCGATGTTCTACCGCTGTGCCATTTGGGCGACGTCCTTCCTGCACTGGCTGAAGACGACCGAATGCAGCTTATAAAAAAGCGACAAATTTCCCACGGCGATATGCCGCTCGCTCTACGCATGGTGTCAGAAGGGCTGGCCTTGCTATGCGCGCAAAGGAAACTTCTGCGGGATGAAGTTTGTCGTGCCTTCTCCGCATACTCCTCCATGAAGTTCAACCTGTGAGGTGTGTGCTATGCGTCCTCTACTAGAGTTAGCAGACGCCAATACCCTCCGTTGTGCATGGTGATGTTGTGGATAAGGTGGTGGTTCTTGATAACCAATACGTTGTTCACTCCCCAAAAACGACTCCTTTGGCTGTTTCAAGCAAAACTAAATGATCGCTTTTTAAAAATGCCGTCTGTATATAATTTACTTTTGAAAATAAAAGTCGCCGCCAGTTTTTTGGCTGTCGTTGGTTTGAAGGAAGTTATAAAATTAGGGTGTTTACAATAAGGTATTACGTTTAAAGATGACCCTGTGGTTCATTGGATGGAAAGTTCATTTCTAAAAAAGGCGACAAAAGAACTCTTGGCGTTGTCGAATTTTATACGTTTATCTTGGTCTACAATTCTAGATGTTTTGTTAATCATTCACTTTGGATTCTACCTGGCATGACATTGTTGGCGGGAACTAGCAACCGCCGGTGGCATTTTTATTCCTGCAGATTGCGAAGACTTGACTCAAAACTATTAGTGTGGTAGAATGTCCTTATCTGTGGTCACTGACCTAAGCGGCAAAATTTGGTACCTACCGTTGCTCTTTTGAAGTAAAAGGCGATAAAGCTCCGATATCCTGTTCGTGCTAACATTGACGAACAGAATACATTCGCGACTAAAACACGAAGTATGCCCAGTTTCCGTGTAGTAAAGAATACTTATGTTGGCTTCCTCTTCACGACCTTCTTACAAAACATGAACCTAGCAAGCCGGAAATGTGTTTATCTGTTTAGATTATACATCCTGATGACAGAAGAAAGGGAGGAAAAAAAAAACGGCACCAAAAATGAGGAAGTTTTAAGAAACACGTATATACTTGACAACACAAAGTACGAGAAGCTTTTTTTTTGCGGTCCTACATTGCGCTTTAAGTATACCTAAATACATAATGCATGTATTGCGAATAAAAAAAAACAATTCTCTATACAGCTTAAGAGCAGATAAAGTCGCCTCAAGAAACAGCTACTATTTTGTTTTTAATTCGTCAATTTAGAACTTACTCAATTGTGGATAAACCAAATTTAGAAGGAAGTCTGCGGTTGGCGACGCTTTTCAAGCCAACAATATTTTATCAGATTATTGTTAGCGAATAAGAAAACAAACGAGCACGCTTAAATAATAACAAATAACCTAAAGTCCGGATAAAAAAGACGAGCTAGCCACTCTTTATAAAATCGGTGACCTTTTCAGCTGGAATATGAAGGAATACTCTACTGCCTGTAACGCAGTACAATGTTCATGGTATACGCGTTTCTAGCATTATGGTTCAAGAGACACTACGGAGTTTTCGTAGATCGTTTTCGCCGACTCGCAACGCCCTCTGCAACCCGCGAAACCCGGAACATTACGGTGAAGGCCATCGGTACGTAGGCGCACTAGCCCCTTCTTCGTTGCGGAGGGCTTAGCGAAGGGGAAACGCGGTCTGCGAAAACTCCCTACTTTCACGTTTTTTCTGTCACGTACAAATATTACCTTTAGGCTTAAGCATGAAGTCACAATTCTACGGAATGTAGAAAAATTACATTTTAGCCGATAACCTCCTTCGTGTTGTATGGCGCTCATTCGTGCCACTTATTTTGATAGTAAATCCGTCCCGGATGCTCGGGCGCCGTGAAAAGCGAGAAAATTAATACTCCTACGTAAATTTACGGCCTCTGTACCTAGATGCTATAACGCGCGGCATGGTTAGCTTATGTTCTCAGTTCTTTTCTTTCTTGCTAGCTTAGTCATGTCGAAATACCCCACACTTCAAACACATTTTGAGTAATGCAGTCGTACACAGGTAATTCACTTTCTCGGTGTATATGTGTGTGTACTTGCTAACGTCTTAAAACACAATTCAGACTATAATATAAAAAAACTAACAGACAAGCAAGAAGTACACCAACCAACTAACGAAACAAGAAACAAACAAACAAGTAAGCAAGTAAAGTGAGCAAGTAAACAAGGAAGGGGAATATAAATAGAGTAAAAGAGGATTAGGCACATACCTGCGAGTATTTTACATATGCCGAGAGCCTCTCCTTCGATGGAAGGGTCACGAATTGGTGCACGGGTGAACGCGGATAAACAGACGCCCGGCAATGACTTGAGCGACAAGTATCATAACGTGACTTCCAAATTCCTTCGTGCCAACCCGATGACCATTTTCCGCGCACGCAAACTACAAAGTGCTGGCTTTCTTGCCGGATTAATGAAACGGAGCTACCTTTCGTCGAAATCGCCGCCGCTTAAGGAAAGTATTTTGTGCACACGATTAATGCGGACAAGATGTGGAGAAGATATCCGCATGTCCTCCTCTCTTCCATTCTAAGGTCTTTACTGCCGGACGGCGAGGGCTACGTCACGAGGGCGAGAAATGTTCTGCCAACGGCTGGTGTACAGGTCAAGGTGATCAAGGTTCTAATAAAAAAAAAACAAAAAAACACACTAACGTTAAGTATTTCTATACACATGCCCTGCATCTGCATACACAAGAGAAATTACCTAGATTCCGCAGAGCGAACGTTACATTATGCGTAAAAGGAGACGAATTTTCATCCCAATTTTTTCTTACGTGTCATTTTTTGGAGTTAATAGGTACCGTTTTTTTCTAGGGCTTTCTTTCTGAGGTCACTACCGCTTTTGTGGTAATAATGTGGCAATAAAAATGAAAACCTCAAAATGGTATGTTAAAGCGTTTAATTAGTTTTAAGGTATTAAATTCTAAAGCGGTATTAATTATGGTATAGTTTAAAATTCAAACTGTCCGGCGAGCATTGAAGACTGCTAAAATAGACAGCGTTTGCTTTGATTGTTTAACACACCTACGATGTTTTATGTTTTTATTAGGTATTATTTAGCGCTCGAGCTAGAACCTAGGCACTTTAACGGCTTAATCTTTCCACCAACAATCAATTGGAGAGTAATTTAATATTGTTTTATCATTTTCAAATAGTTCGAATGGCATCTGATCCTTGAGGGTAGTGCGCCTATATCTTTTGAGTTCAGTCCCCGATTACAACAAAAATCTTTAAAAAAAAGGACGTGGCAATAAATTAGAAAGTTGATCTCGCGTGTCAAAAACTGATTAGTGGGAAATGTCTTTTCGTACAAAAAATACCGAAAAACTTAAAATTAATCAGTTAAAGCATTAAAGATCTACACTACGCTTTTGAGATTCTCACCTAAAACGGCGTCCAGGTAAAAATTATGAAGTACATTTCTACGAGTTTGTCTTTGGCCTCACAAAACGCCGTTACAAGTCCGGTAACTCCTATATCATTATGAGTTATACTGGGAACTTCCCCCGAAATTTTCCGTATACGTTTAAATGTAGGCGATTTTGCATAGGGGTCGTTCTTTGTGTCGGGGTGGAGCGAGGAGATGGCTCCGCTGACGACGAAACGTAAGGCAGTCGGTGGCGAAGTGTCATTGAAATATACTCACCGAATCGTTCTCTTGCCGTAACCAGATTCTGCGAGGTGACGCTGCGGCTTTGCGGGGGACCACGCTGCTACCGTGACGACGTGGTACAGCGTCAACATCGGCCCATCGGCAAGTTTACGTCACGCCCCCTGATCGTCGCTGCGCAGGATTCTTCGGCGGCGCATGTTCAACGCCACCACCCAAGAGGACAACATAAAACCAGCTTCATCGTGGCCGCCGTCGCAGTCGGTGGCGAAGTATCGATTGAAATATACTCACCGAATCGTTCTCTTGCCGTAACCAGGTGAGAGTGCGTTTTTTAAGCTTGACTAGAACTGTTATTTTTTCCTGCCACCGACTGATGTGTTTTCATCTTACTGCTGCCGCAATGTCCGGGTCGAATGTTTGTGTTGCGTGTCTTGCTGAGATTGCTGCCGATGGGAAATGTATCACATGCTCGGTATGCAGAAACGAATATCATTTTGGCCAGTCTTGCGCGGGAATTACGGAGGCCTCTTACGCAGGCACGGGAGGCCAGCGGTTCAGGCAGCGATGCCAGCGATCCGCCACGCAGCAGCCCGCCGCCACTTTATCGCGACATAGCCTGCCGCGATACCCGCCAGAAGTCGCTCAAAGCAGACGGGCATCACGCCTGACGTTTTTTTGGCATCCGGTCTGCCGGTTGATGTTCTCTCGACTCTCCCCGTTGAGCATAAGATTATTTTACCGCCACGTCAATAGCGGATGATGGTCGCATGTATTGAACGAAGTTGATAGCTGAAATAAGCAACATATTGCTCTACCAACGTCCAGTCAAACAAACACCATTGAAAAAAATACAGAATTTTCATAATGAAAAGTCACGCCATATCACGATCCGTCCAGATATTGACCACGGCAATAATATTGTTCCAGAACGGAAATCAGGTTACCACATCTTTAACGATCACAGGTTGCGGATTATTCGGTACAGGTCCCTGAGCGCCTGATTATAGCTGCTGGATATTCCAGAACATCAGCCCGCCAACCAGAATATTCCTGCGGTTTGTTGGTTGTTCTGCGTCACCAGCAGGCATTTATTGCAGCCCAGCCAACAGGTTACTAAAAATCTTTAACAGGTTCAGCACCGTTATCAACACGCCAGAGAAGGCAAAGAAAGGTAATAATCTGCTGCTGCTGTCCATGTCATCACCTTCATCGTCATCGCAGATTGAGCAATGTTCAGGTTGCCAGAATTTTCAAGCCCACCGCGCCCAGCAAACGGTACACCGGCAATCTTCCAGTTGTTGTTTTTCATTAACAGGCATACCGGAAATGTCGGGATCATCGGCAGCGCCAGTGAGATCCTGACTGTTGCTGGAGTGACCATTTCAGTCCAGTTCAATATTGCGGAAGATTTGTTCCAGCCAGGTTCCGGATGCGAATCGCCATGTTCAACAACATCCATAGTGATAATGTTCATTACGCTGGCGATGGCGAGCAATAGTTCCGATTTCAGCGATGCGCACGATTTCTTTATCCACGGAGTGACATATTCAGGTATCAGCTGCCATGATTTTTCCACACCGGATCGCCGCCTGTTCATCTCCTGCCAGGCCACGGGAACTGACGGAAATAACTTTGAGTAATCTTCCATCAACTCATCCCGACAACGGCGGTTTGTCGGTTAATTTTTAATGGCAATACGCCAGATCTCTTCCGCCTGCTGCCGGATTATTGGTTTTATCGCCATCAGCATTAGTGCTGTTGAACACCTGCAATAATTTTAAAGGTGAATATACCTTACAATTATCATAACTTTGCAATGAGAGTGTCAAAATGGAACATGTCGAAAAAATAATATCCACGTTTTATAAGGTTATAATGTTAAAAATACAGAGGAGAGTAGAACCGACAGCGCCAATAATTGTCCATTATGAAACTTGATCAAATGGTTAAAATTTATGATCAGATGGAATTTTAATCAACGAAGGCCAGCCAGTAATGGCGGCGTCATAGAATACCCGCGTTCTGCCACAAAATACATACAGTAAGGTTAATCCAGATCGAGCATGTCTTCCACTTTATCAAGCAGGAATACTGCAGATTGCCTGAACGACAACGCTGCCCGCCATCAACAGCGCCAGCATTAACTGAAATCGTCAGGAACGCTGCTGCCTGTTCCTGATCAACAGGCTGCACCAGGTGCTGGCGGAACGAACGGGATGTTGCCGCACCAGAATGACAACGGATCCATAAAGGCCAAAAAGCGTCAATTGATTGAATATCCAGCAACCTTTGCAATCGTGACAATAAACGACATGATTGCCATTCTTTGCCGCGATCCAGCAACCAGATATCGATATTCAGGTCATTAACGCGTCATCAAGCCTGTTTTTCCAGCACGAACAGTAGTGCCAGACTCTTTGCGCCAGAAGATATGCCCTCCAGCCGATGAACTCATATACGCATCGGCAGGCCTTTGCGCCAGCCATGGCTTCGAGCGTTGAATGATGTCACCAGTTGTGACGACCAGAACAGCATCTGCCGCGCGCGATCATCAAAGAAAATTCCAGACGATAAAACTTTGCCGCCCATATTGCCATTAACCGTTCCAGCAGGCGAAAAATATCCATCAACACTGGTCGAAGAATGTTTTGTTTATTGCCCACACCGGCATGTCTGTTGGTTAGCGGTAAACGGCAGACAAAGAAAGATTTCAGTGACCACGGTTTGTTGCTCGAGGGTTTTGCCGCTGGTTTGATGGTTCAGTAAGCGATGCAGTGAATACAGAGCACGCCAGACGCACCATACGCACCAGATTTAGGTCCATTTTTTCCGCACTTTTACGTCCATCACGATCCTGCCAGAATATTCAACTTATGAGAATTACTTCAATTATTTGCTGCAGAACAAAATACGTTTTGTTTTGACTGTGACGGTACTGATTCTTCCAGAGAATATTCAATACAGATACCTTCAATATGATGTGATATTGTTTATCCATGTGAGTGGATTATCATAAACGGATCTCAAATCATGTTGATCGAACACACTCATCAATCATCAACAATGGAATGCGGTACACTGTTCATATGTTTTTAAAGTCCCAGCAATACGTTAACTTTAAATGATGAAATGTTGGTCCGGTACGCAGAGTTGGCAGTCAGAAATGAATATAAGCCCATCACCAGATATTCCCATAAGACGAAACCGGTATTGCCAGCAATAATTGCTGCAGACGATAAGCAAATAAATTTCAGAGAACAATGTCTTCTTCAACGGTGTCTTTACGGTTGTTCGCGGCATATTAATATAAAACTCTTTCATCATTTTCATACAGAACGACTTTGTCGTTTTTACCTGAAAATGTCTTTGATCGGTGATCCAGCATACGCGGTTTGGTTATCCATCACCATCTGCGGCCTGATCACAAACCTGATCGCATCCTGATTTTGGCACGGCAACGTTACTGGCTGAATAATTGATTGATACCGGAGAGATCGAGCAGGTGACGAAGATATACCATTACGCGTCATTGCCGGAGAACTTACCTGGAGTAATAATAATTTGACGCCAGCCTGGAAGGAAAACGCAGCCCTTGAATAATAAATGATCGTCCCATTACCTTCATCAACGTCTTCTGCACACCGCTGCCATTTTACGCCCGTTACTTCTGGATCCGGAGTTAACAGGTTATAATCGGTCAGCAACCAGCGGTTGGCACGAGGATTTCAGAGCATTTGTTAGAGTAATTGTTGTTTGCTCTTCGAAATGATTTGACGTTGAGCAGCATATAGCCCTGAGGTTTTCATCCAGTTCGGCGACAAATTTTTGTAACCTGCTGTTGCCAGCGCCGTCACCACGCTGTTCTTCATCGCCCGTCATCTTTGATCTTCAGAGTTCCCCTGCCGGTTCCGTCAATCATACTCTGTTGTTGATTATTACTCCAGCACCATCACCGCCTCATTAATATCAATGGCGATGAACGAGGATCATATCACATTTTCTGCTGCCGTCAGATCAGCCATTAAAGAGGAAACAGAGTTGAATGCCGCCACCGGCATCATATCGCCATACGCGAAGGTTTCCAGTTTACTCAGGCGAGAAAGGTCATCATCATCGACCGTGGACGGCAACATAGCGGCGGCATCCACAATATACCATAACCTTTGTACGCGATACCGCCAACCTTCACCGCAAAAGAATTTCATTCAAGATATTCATTCAGCAATCGACATCGAAAGGCGAGCACACTTTGATTTGTCATGAATGCATCTACGCATCCAGCCTGTTTCATCCGTCTCGTTAAATTTTTTTTTACCTGTTCTGCATCTTCAACGACGGTAAGCATAGATGACGTTATGCATGAGAGAGCGATAGTAGCCCGGCGATAAAAAATTTCAGGCGAGGCCGAAGAATAATAAACGCGAATGAATGCTGAGAGATGCCACCGCCCTTTTGCCGCCACTTTGTCACACCAAATCTCATCAACAAATTTATAAACAAATACGGTAACGCATTGATCTTTGCGATTAACGCCATGACCAGCAGGCTTTGGCAGGTACCGAACAGTCGGTGGTTCTGATTTTCGCTGAACGAGCGGCTTCCAGTAGTCCATTGGTATTGCCTGAATTGTCGGTATTGTATTGCGAATGGTGGCGATATTCATTAAACGCATGTCGAACCTGGCGAACGCAGCCGCCGCATTAAGGTTTTGCACCATAATGCGCGGAACAGCACGGCACCAGCAATACGCCCCACATAAAGCCCATGGAACAATTTGTTCATCCATACTTTCATTTTTGCTGTTGATTGCTGGCGTCAGGTCAACTGAGTTGTCGATATCGCCAGATCCACGCACAGCGATGTCACCGCCGCCCGGAAACGAACAGGCCTGAACGCAGGTCAGACACAGAGGCACCGCAGTAATGCGGGTCGAACCGACCTGCACTTTTTTTCCACCATTTGATTTTTTTTACGCGCATAATAATGCAGCGTTAAGGGTACTGTCTTTGTTTTCGTCATTGCAGCACGTCCACAATACCTCATCTGCGATGAATGTTTGCATCAGCATTAAAATGATAATGATAAACGGTATCCAGTCTGAAACAATACCAGATACCATGCAGCATTGCCCCATAGATCTCATCGGCGCAGGAGCCAGCAGGTGCCTGAAGATTCATCGTGAACAATCAATTTGTCGGCATCCAGCAATAGTTATGGCATCCGGCGTGACGCCTGACGGCGGTTTTATCATTACGGAATCGTCACGCCAGGCCAGGGTAAGATCCACGATTTGTTGATTTCGCCCGGTTTGTTGGTTTATTGATATCAGAAAAGAGTGAAACGTACACGTACGCCGTAAAGAAAGATAATGATGACATGTTTTAGACTAACCAGTCCGCTGCGGGAGCAAGATTCCGTCATCGAGAACCATCAATATTCGCGATATTGCCAGCCCGCCGGATAGTCCGAGGGTAATCAACGGTCGAGGGATTTTTCCAGTTTGCGAGGTCATCCGATTGCCCGGCGTCAGCAACAACTTGTAACGGGCGTCGGCTGAAATTAACGAATGCGAACGGTTTGTTCTTTCAGCGACATAAACGTCGTCACCACAATGATACTGATAGAGGTTCCACCGCCTGTCCAGCCACGGCTGTCCAGTTCCAGACCACCGAGTGATACGCGCCAGAATTTGCGCAGCAACGCTGTACGCCCCATCTTGTTCTTTTTGCCAACGTATCAAGGTTTTTGTTCGCGTCAACGGTTTGATTTTTTTATCTTTACCGCCACGCACCATCATCCACTTTGAATACCACCAGCAGCAACGAATCCTGCTCATCATTATCCACGAGGGCGAGATTACGGACGAAATCGCGTTTGCTCCTGATCATATCTTTGCTGGCGAAACGAACTTTTTATCGCCTGAACCGGTAATACCCACAACCACGCAATCATATCCTGACGAGTGACCTTCATGAGCATCGGATGCAAAATAAATGCTATTGTAAGGGGCCAGACGTTTATCGGTAGACATTCATGTCAGGCTTAAAATCAAGTATCAGTGGTATCCATACCTTTCACGCGCACACACATACTTCTTTCAACTATCGCGCTTCATCCGCCTCAGCTCACAAGCACCGTTACATCATTCTTTCTATCGAAAAAGTGGCCGTCCGGAACTAATGTTATCACCCGCGAGCTGTTCACTCAGAGTACCGCGGAGGTCGCCTCAAGGAGTCACGCTGTCGTAGTTTATATCGCGACACACCTTGTTGCGTGAGGTGTACCGGGAAGCCGAGCGGATCCGTTGGTGTAACGCGGTCTGGGGCGCAAGAGCGGTGACTGCAGGTGGAGTTTTATCTGGTAGGTCGCTGCCGATCGCGGGTGTTGTATTGATCCGGCTACCGTCGCCATTTTCTTCCTCTAGGTTGTCGAGAGGAACGTCATCACTGAAATCGACCCCTTGTGGTAGGCTCTCAACTGCATCGATCAGTGGCGGAGATTCAGCTCCACCCACGGGTGGCGGATTGCCCACTGCGTCGACCGCTGACAGAGTTTCAACTCCGTCGACATACACATCATCGATGTGCTCATCGTCCACATACTCAGCGTCGACATACTCATACTCGTCGGGTGTGTGTCAATGGCTGTGTTCCAAATCTTACTCAAATGGATCCGAGTTACTCCGGCGGGTCGTGTCACGTGACAACACAGAATGAAAAGCGTTGGACGCGGGTCGGTTTTGGAACGCCAAGGTACAAAACCCTTACCCTGGAGTAAGATCGAGTAAATTTTGGAACACGGCTAATTATAACGGGGTTGTCTGGGAGTGTTGGAGGAGTAGCCGGGTCGTTGTTCGTAATGTATAGAACCCTAGGCAGCATGGTTGGCTTTTTCGTCTCATCTTATCTCTTCAAGCGGTTATGGTGCACGACCTGTCGTTTTCTTTTTCCTGCGCTTTGCTGGGTCCGGCAGACACGTTAGGTAACTCCTTGATGACGACATAGGTACCCAACCATGGTAAGTACAATTTCGAAAACCGGCCTCCCCGTACGAAAATGTCATAAATGGCCCTGATATAGTTTATATATGGCTATATATGATAATATAAGGAGTCCAATATAGCCTTACACCGCTATATATGGGAGCAGATACGGCCACATATTGCCATATAAGTGGGCAAATACTGCCACATATATCGCCATAGAAGTGCGGAAAGACAGCCATATATCGACATATCCGTGTGCAGATACGGCCATATATCATTCTATAAAAGTTCAGATACTGCCAAATATAGCCCGTTCACGACATATATGGGTAAAAATATATCCCCTGATAATGATATATGGGCCCGTTTCGGTCGTGCAAGCAAAACGTTATTTGTACTCGCGAAGAAACTAATTGAGTTATCTATATTGTATACGTGTCATGTAATTGGTTAACTATTGATAACATCCTTAAAGGGTAACTGCAAAGAAAAAAAAGCTTTTTTTTAAACAGCCTAATTGGGACAAGCATGTCAAAAAACAATTTTTCCCCGAGAAAAAAAAATTTTTACAGCAATATTTATTGTGCGAGACTGATTTTAGTTTGCGGCAATTTCGTCCGTTTTAAATCCCGCGCCACGAAGTTGTGATTATGTGACTTCAATCGCAATCGGCTGTCATTGGCTAAGAGTTTGATTGACAGCTTAGATCTTGGTTGTTGAACCTTTGTTATATGTTGCAATTTCCTTTTGAGCGGCATATTTTTACGATTAAAGAATAACCCATGTGATGAGAGTTATTATTCTTTACAAAAGGTTTACAAGACGGGCACTTCCGTTTCGATTCATACCAAAACAAACAAAAGCTTCGCCATTCTTTTATGGCCGCCGAAGTCTCTGCTCCCGCCCGTCTCGCCTGCCTCGACTAATCGTTTCGCCGAAGTGATCAGTGTTTCGTGCTGACCAAGGTGCCATGAGTGAGACTTCTTGAAGTGATGTAGTGTGTGTTTAGCAGCTGTCGCAGGTATTAGTGATAGGAAGCGACGCGAGGTTTTGGCTTTCAGAGCGCGGTTCTTTCGTTTTCCTTTTTGTTTGCTTAGCGTGCTTTTTTTTTCTTTTTTGCTTGCTGGCGCGTGCAAATGCCGACTTTTCGGAGATGTCAGGTGAGTTATCCCGACAGCGAGCCTTCCAGCAGCCATGTCGCCCCGAAAGGAATGCCATTTGGCTGGAGGCAATCGGGCGTTCGCGTAGCGACAAACGTGTCCAGTTACGTTCTCGTCATATCGCTCCAAAGGCCGTCGAGATTCGCACCGGGTGCACCTAACGTCCGCGACTAGACACACAAAATAAAAAAGCACTATGTTCACTACGTAAAAAAATGGTCTCAGTTCATGCATGTGTGGGCAGGTACGAAATCTTGGCCAAATTTATTCACACCGCACTATGAGCGCAACACGTCGCTGTGCAAACGCAGTCCAACAACACGAAGCATAAAAACGGCAGATTTAGGACAACAATTCGGAGTTCATTGTTCAAATAAAACGACGTAATTTTGTTGAAAACGCCCGCAGCTTTTTACTCACGGTATGCGCCGGGAATCTTCCACATTTTAAAACGGAACGAAGGAAGATTTACTTTTAAAAACGCTCGCTGCGTCCTCCCGCCCCAGTTTGACTGGATCAGCTGACGACGACGGGACTGAACCCCACAACAACCAATCTGCGCTCTGTGGGTGTCTACTTCCAAGCACCGCACCACACACACCACGAACGTTTCAGTTCTTTGTCGCATCGCCGTCGTCGCCGTGTTGCACCAAACAGAACGAGATCGCCGAAGTCAACGCAGCGCTGTCGTGAACGTTGGCTTGTGGTTGCGCACTCACGGACCCTGTGACTCCCTTCGCTCTCCAAGCACACACGACGATTACGAATGATACTTTCCGTCTTCCGGGAACATCACAGGGGCACTTCTCCGGTCTCGTCTTCGCTATGTGCTCGCAAACCGCGCAGCTTCTCGTTGCAGCTCTATTCTCGTGTACCATGAAACCAAAACAATACCGGCGCCACGTTTAACGTGCGTAGTTGGTTGCCAGATCTCACCGGAAGTCAAGACGCTCAGCTCAGCAGCCAAGTCAACAAAAAAGAGCAAATCCAAGAGTGAGGGGCGGGGCGTAGTTCCACCGCGGGGGTCGAAAGAGCGGGAATTTCAAACGTGGAGAGGTTCTGACTCCGACTAAATTACGTCCTGTGACGTAAATATTGCTCAAAAAAATTATTTTTTTCCTGGAACATTTGTTTTGTGACATGCTTGTTCCAATTAGGCTGTTTAAAAAAACACTTTTTTTTCTTTGCAGTTATCCTTTAAAGTGAAGGTATTTCAGATATTTGGACCAATTAATCAATGGCGCATTTTGAAGATTGAACGACAAATTAAATTTCGTTGTATGTTTGACGTGTGACAATATGACGAAGTGCATAAGATCGGAAAGCGCGTTAATCAAATAATGGACTTGAGATGGCAGCTCTTAGGCACCCGTTTCCGCGTTAAGCGGTGTCGGCGTCGCCGTCGGCATCGGTGATAAGCGCCCCGCTATATTTAGCGCGAAATTGAATTGGTGCTTATGTCACGTGACGTCAATTTTCCCGCTAAATCTAGCTGTGAAACTAATTTTGTTCATGTTTCCCCGCTAAATTTAGCGGGGAAACATTAACCGTTAGCTTACTGAAGATGCAAGACGCTACTTCGTCGTCTCGAATCATTTTCCCTTCGAACGTCTGCGAAGCCGTGGCGACCTGAGTACCCTACGCAGCACCTTTCCAAAACCGTTCGAGCATCATCGCAACCTTCCGTTTGCGAGCGCCGGCGATTCATCGTGTATAGAAAGTCCGAAGACGTGCTGTCTGTGGTGTCTTTTATGTGTAACTCTTTCGTTAAAAAATTTGAAGTTTCAAACGCGAACCTAACAGTGTACACATAATTTTAAATTCATTGGTAAAAAAAATATATATATATATTTTTTATCTATTTATTTGTGGACATCGTGCGCAAAAAAATAGTCGCGGTTACTTTTTCATTTAAAATTACAATGTGGGTTATACGGCGTAAACATAATATCTTCAAACTTGCATCGTTTTGGGACACATTTGGGCTGGACAGATTCTTTGGAAGTTCAAAAGCTGGGATTCATAGAGCTGTCCTGTTCACTCGGTATTGAAAGCAGGGTAGACGCTATGCGTGTTTTAGGCCAATCGTGTCTCCGGTTAGGGTCAAGCGACTACAGTCTAGAAGCTGGTGTTAAGGAAGAACACGACACCTGTCACAAGCCCAAGGCAACACATAGCATTCACCGCACTATCGACCTTGGGTACAAGTTACAAACCGCTCGTTGTGGTCACTGATGCATCAGAAGATAAGCCTTTTGTGTGTGCGCTTCCGTTTTGGCGTTTGGCCTTTCCTTCTCTCTTTTAGAGCGCAGCTCTTAGGCGCCCGTTTCCGGCTTGAGCGGCGTCGCCGTCGGCGTCGGCGTCGCCGTCGCCGTTGGCGTAACCGCGTGGTGCATGATGGGTAATTTTCCCCGCTAAATTTAGCGGAAAAATTTCCCCGCTAAATCTAGCGGAAAATTTTCCCCGCTAAATCTAGCGGAAAATTTCCCCGCTAAATCTAGCGGAAAATTTTCCCGCTAAATCTAGCGGAAAATTTTCCCGCTAAATCTAGCGAAACATTTTTCCCGCTAAATCTAGCGGAAAATTTTCCCCGCTAAATCTAGCGGAACATTTTTCCCGCTAAGTCTAGCGGGAAATTTTCCCCGCTAAATCTAGCGGAAAAGTTTCTCCGCTAAATTTAGCGGAAAATTTTCCCCGCTAGATCTAGGGGAAAATTTTCCCCGCTAAAGTTAGCGGAAAATTTTCCCCGCTACATTTAGCGGGGAAACTCCCCTCCCCCCTCCTTGAGGTCAGGTAACCCCCAGGCCACGTGACCCCACCTCCCCGAGGTCACGTGACCCCCCCCGTGCCTTCCCCTCCTCCTCAAGAGCTGCGCTCTAATTCGGCGTTACAGGGAGTTGTAAACGGCTTTCATTTTTTCTCTCCCTAAGGTTAAAGCGTGGTAGAAGGTGCTTACTTGCCGAACCAATCAGCCGTAGACTTTTTATCGCTTGACTCCGCTCTTTGCGCAAAAAATGGCAGACCAATGGTCGCGTGGTGTGACGGATGACGCATTAGCCGTTGGCAATCTCGGAATGTCGGCTTGCGAATGCGGACCTAGTTTGGCCTATGGCGCGCCTTGCGTGGCTGCTGTGGATTCTGCTTGTGTAGTAAATGGTATCTCGTTCGAAAAGTCCTACCTGTATATCGGCAGCAAACGATTTCTTCAAAGAAGCCCGAAAACTTTTTGTGATGCGTTTAGTGTTCGGTTCTACAAATGACAGCTTGTGCTACATCTTGTTAAAACTTCACGGACACATTCCTCCTCGTTTTTGTGTTTGAGTGGTTCTGCCGTGCCCATGTCGACATATACCTCGGATTACACCTTTCAAGCCCTGTATCGTCAACGTAAGTGCGCTGCAACCTATTTCGCGGCAATTGATCGTTTTTCTACAGGTACTTTTCCAAATTACCTCTAGAATTAGGCCGTGGCTATCTCCTGGTAGGCGGAAATATAATTTCCCCGAAATTCTACCAGCAGTCACCTGCCATTGGCCGTCTGAAATAATGTCACAACTGCTGGTAGAATACTGCATTTCTTATTCTCCCTGCGTTTCGTGATAACAGATTCCACGGCCACCTTCTCGTAGATACACGTTTCATGGACACACGGTTCATCGACATTCGTTACGCGAATGTTGATAATCTAACTTTCCCTGGAAGCCAAGTTGAGCGAAATCAAGAGTGGCGTAAAGCACAGCCCATGTAAAAATTAATAAAAGTTTGTACATGCTCAATATCCGATTGGTATTTTTCTTATAAAGATGAGAAGTCACTTTTGGTAGATTTTTGTAGAAAATAACAATATGTATAAAGGTTGCCTTATCTGTTTGGGACATTTCTAGCCTTATATAGGAGGCAGATATACCCCTATTTGCCAGACCCAGATATGGATATATTAAAATTGGGCATATCTAGCCCGATAAGCCTTATATAAACTGATATGCTTTATATGGCTAGATATGCCCAATTTTTTATATAACCGCATCTTTTTATATAAGTCCAGATATGCTATTTTCGTAAGGGTCGTTGCCATGCAGGGGACCGCAGGAAAACTGTCGCCAGGCACATAGTCCGCTTCATTAACAATAATGTCGTAGTGGCGTCTCTGTGTAGCCTTTGCGTTCTCATCATTGTCAATTGCATGATCGTAACCTTCTCGCAAGGTTATGATCATGCGTGATGCGTGATCATTGCAACTAGTCGAAGGTACGTTAGTGTGATCGTGAACGCCCAGCAACATGTCAGCTAGGATTGTCATGTTCCTGCCAAAAAGAAGGCAATAAGGGCTGTAGCCAGTTGACTCATCCACGCTTGAGCGACACGGCATCATGCCAACGGGTAGTTTTGTTTCCCAGCCAGTCTGTCTCTCATTCATGTACGCACTCAGGCTGTTCACCAACGTGCCATTGAAGCGTCCCACTAATCTGTCCGACGGCAGAGGTGGTAAAACGTCCTCACCTTGCGGGTGCTCAAAATTGAACACATATCTTGAAACACGTAACTCTAGAATGTTTTTCCTTAGTCAGTGTGCGGTGCTGATAGTATGCCGTGTAGCGACTGAAAATATTCGGAACGAGGCAGTTAGCTAGATCAATGCTTTCTTGAGTCTTCTGGGGAAATGTTTGAACCCACCGAGCAAAATAATTGTATGGTTACCACTAGGATGTATTTGTGTTCTATTCACATAATCAGTAATGGGTCAGTGATGTCACTGGCCAGGCGCTCAAAAGTAAATAAAGCCTCCTCCTGAACCAGTGGTGCTCGTTGACTCGGGTTTGGTGCTTCACGTGCGGAGGAGCTGTTGACACATCTCGAGCACATGTCAACTACAGTCTGTGCCATTCGAATTCAGAAAAATCTTTCTGCGGCTTTCTTTAGTGTTTCTGCTCGACAAAGATGGTCGCCCCCTATGAATAATCAGCGGAATCTAGGAAAAGCGGTATTGACGTTTCGGATATCTCGGGAACTGGTGTTGACTTTGCAGTCGTGGGCAGCCGTCAATAAGTCTTAGTTTCAGCCGGTTACGAAAGAGTGCTCCCGTGGTGCGTCAATCTATTTCTTTCGCTGTCTTGCTTGCGAGCATAACATCCAGGATGGGCAGAAGCTACAACTCACGTCGTCGTTTATCTCGTAGCTACAGTTAACAGAGACTGTGCGACTGTCATAAGACTGTCGCACAGTCGCTGTTCTTAGGCAGTCGCTGTTCTTAGCAATAAGACTTAAGACCGGTATCATACCGCAATAGACCTTCATTCGGCAACGAAAGTCGCCGAGACAACGGGTGTGTGTTGCCGTATTGCTTTCCTGGTTGATTGGAGACGGTGAAATCATACTCGCTGAGTGTGTCGATCCCGCGGGCAAGTGGGCCTTCCTGTCTTTTTTAGCTCTGTAGTCATTGTAGGGAGATATTATCCTCCGGCAAGAGAATCGTCACCCGATGAGGTAGTGCCTGAAATAACGGATGAAGCGGACAAGGGCCAGCATTTCCTTCCTTGTCACGCTGTAGTTCCCTTCACGTTTCGTAAGGGTACGGCTGCCAAATGCAATAACCCGTTCCTTCCCATCTTGTACTTGTGAGAGTTCTGCGTCGATCCCGTCTTCACTTGCGTCCGCGTCCAGGATAATGGATAGGTCAAAGTCGAAAAAAGTCACGACTGGAGAATTTGTGAGGCGCTGTTTAAGTTCTTCGAAGGCACTTTGGCATTGATGAGTCCAGACGTATAGGGTTTGCTTTTCCAGCAGCTTGTAAAGGGGAACTGCGATAGCTGCAAAGTTCGCAACAATCTTCCGGAGGAAGGAAGTCCGAGGAAGGAGCGAAGACATTTGACGTTTGTAGGCTGTGGCCACTTTAAAACGTTTTCCGTCTTCACCTCGTCAGTTACAATTTCCATAGCTGAAATTTCGTGGCCAATGATCAAAGTGTTGTTCTTGAAAATTCGGCATTTTGAAAGCTTTAATCTGAAATTTTCTTTTCTTAAAGGTTGTAGACATTTTTCTGAGGTGCAACAGATGTTTGGTTTCCGTTTTGCAGAAAACAATTATTTCTTTCAAATAGCACAAGCAGAGGTTGAAGTTCCCTACGATAATTTGCATAATACGTTGGGACGTTGCAAGAGTGCTGCACAGCCTGAATGGGAGAGACGTTGAACTCGAGTCCCTGGTGAGTCGCAAAACACCGTCTTCTTTCTAGTGTCTGCCGACATCTCCACTTGCCAATATCTTGATGCCAGATCGATGGTACTGAGATTCTTCGCGCCGTTCAGAGCTTTAACGGTGTAGTCGATCCGAGGCAGTGAATATGCGTCCTTATGTGAGACTTCGTTAAGCCGGTGGTTGAGGATGCAGAAACGTGAGCTCCAGTCGTTATTTTTCACCACAACAACCGGTGCACCCCATGGGCTGTTGGAAAGACGGATGCCCTCCGTGTTCAGCATTTCATCCGTTTTCGAGGTCACAACTTCGCGTCAGTTCGGCGGTAAGCGGCGTAAAGCTTCTTTGTTTAGGCTTGCTCTGCCGGTGTCAATAGTGTGTGTCTGTAAAGAATCGTGTGTGACAGGTCCGTGAATGACTTTCGATAATTAAGAAAGACGAGACCGTCTGAAGTAGAACATGACGTTATGTTACAAAATAAAATGCTTAATGAAAATACACTAATTAAATACACAAAACAGCAGGCGTTAAAACAATGAAACAAAGGCGCGTTAAAGTTCGATGGATTACTATACTTCGCTTCAACTTATCTTGTACCGCAGCGAAGGCTAGAAGCGCGAGCTCATAGGGTTTGCAGCTGCCCTTGGTGCACGAGAGCGTGTGCCGCCGAGATGTGCTTTAGAGCAAGGAGCTCGCACTTGTAGCTAGCTTTCCTGTGGTACAACACAATCTGAAACAGAGTATAATCAGTTCTTGTCGCGTAATGTTGTGATGTCGTGGCAAGGGCGGTTGGTTAGAGGCAACGGGTGAGCTCGAAGAGAAGGCGTTGCGGCTTTGTTGCGCTGAATCTTTGGGCAGCCGCTTCATGTGGAGAAATCTTCGTAAGCGAGGGGGCGGCCCG
This sequence comes from Ixodes ricinus, assembly GCA_037355805.1. NCBI lineage: Eukaryota > Metazoa > Arthropoda > Arachnida > Ixodida > Ixodidae > Ixodes > Ixodes ricinus. The sequence continues at coordinate 21,134 of JAZHYW010016399.1, forward strand.
GTGGAAGTCTCGCAGAAGCCAGGTGTGGACACCTGGCGGTTCTCTCTCACAGCCTGGTCTACCCGCTCGCATACACTGCATAATATCGTTGCCAGACTTTGTTTTCTTCCTCTTCGTTTTTTTCTCAATGTCGTTGCCGAGCGCGCGGCGCCTTTCACGCTGTCCGTCGCGAGGCGCCACTTGCCACGAAGATGATGCGGCACGCGCACACATACACTGTCGAAATCCGCGCACGTCACACAAGTCCACTTTCACCAAGTGTTTTTTCTCTTTAAAGAAAAACTGGGTGAACTGTGCGAGATTTAAGCTATTAAATCAATAGCCGTCGGCTCAGAAGAAAAACCGATAAAGTCACACGCAAACAAAACTGATAAGTAGATTATCGAACATTAATCCGCCTTTGTTTTATTGCTCTAACGCCTGCGATTTTGTATATTTAATTAGTGTGTTTTCATCCTAGTATTTTATTTTCGAATATAACGTTATGTTCTAATTCAAACGGTCTCGTTTTTATTAATTCTCGAAAGTAATCCAGGCACCTGTTACACACGATTCTTCACAATTGGCGTCCCCGACAAGACGAGACCGTTTGAGACTTGTGGTGTACATAGTAGGAATGAAGACGCGGGAAGTAATATTTCTGGGCGAAGCGCTAGATCTTGCAGGAGACGACTTACGCAAATGGGTAGATGCGGAGCGGGCGCGCGAACGAGATGCGAAGGTAGCGGAAAGAGAAGCGACAAAAGGAAGACTAGACGCTGAATGCGCGCTGGCTTTTCTTCAGCAGCAAACTCCCCAGCTAAAGCTTCGCTTGGCAGAGGCTGAAATTCCAACAACACACGCCGCCGCGGGTGACAGCGGTTCAGGTCCAGACGCGCCGTTCATGATAAACCCACATAAGCTAATCCCAGCATTTGACGACAAACGCGACGCACAGGGTGAAAGGTGCCGCGCGCCCGACAACGAAATTGAGAAAACAACGAAGAGGAAGAAAAAGAAGGCTGGGAACGAGATCATGGCATGTCTTCAAGCGGGCAGACTAGGGTGTGGAAGAGAACCGCCGGGCGTCCAGACCCGGGTTCTGCGAGACGTCTTCCGGGCCAGCCTCCTCGCTTACGAAGATTTCACCACATGAAGCAGCTGCCCAAAGATGCAGCGCAACAAAGCCGCAACGCCTTCTCTTCGAGCTCACCCGTCGCCTCTAACGAACCACCCTTGTTACCACATCCGAACACTACGCAACACGAACTGATAAGTAGTCCATCAAACTTAACCCGCCTCTGTTTCATTGCTTTAACGCCTTAGAGTTTGTAAATTTAATTAGTGTTATCAGCCTAGTGTTTTATTTTCTAATATATAACGCCACTTTCTACTTCAAACAGTCTCGTCTTTCTTAATTTTCGAAAGTAATTCACGTACATTTTACACACGATTCTTCACATTGTGAATACTGACGTTCTCCTCAAGTCCCAATCAACCATGGGGTTCCCTATTTCCCTATCTAGGTCTAGCTTCGAGCAGGCCGCGGGAGTCGTCGTCACCAATGGCGGCGGCCTCCCGGATACAAGGAACCACGAAGAGGAATTCCCCGAAGGGGCCGGGTTTCCTTTGCCCACTTTGGGTGAATGTTGCCTTGGGCACACCCTTGAGAGTTATAATGGACGCGACTGCTAACGGCCTCCCCGGGCGAGTCCATATCTCCGAGGCGACATAGGCCGGCCCCGAAGGAGGGCCGGGGGCTCTCGTCGGCGGAGGCTCTGGCTCTACGGAGCTCGGTTTTTCTTTGTGGGCCTCCGACTTCCCGTGAATATGTCCATTGCGGCAGCGCGGGAAACCGACCGGGTGATACTGGCAATGGACTTTTTCCGAGAAGCGTTCTGCGCACGCGCGAGCGCCCAATGCCAAGCGGCGGAAGTCGGCACGAAAAATCGAGGAAATTCGGAAGGAGGCAGTGGATCAGCGAGTAGAACACGTAATAGCTGCATATATATAATTGTGCTACACAAAAAAAGAAAGTGGGTGGAAAGAGAAACACGACGTTTGGGTGGACGCCATGAATGCCCCTTTTTAAAGTCATGTTGGACACGCCCCGCAGCTCAGAGAGCGAAGAAACTGATACCGTAGCTCCCATTATCGATTGGTAGCGCAGGTTGGTCACTTCCTCAATTTTTAGTTCGTGCAGCCACCGCCTGGTGCCGTCGGTATGTGGAAAAGGTCCATTGAGCCAGCGCCCAGACTTTTCATGTCTAAGAGCGAAGCGTGTTAGAATTTGAGTCAATAAACACGTCGAAAACGGATTCACTGTTTTGGTGTTGTCTCTCGTCCACCGGCGCTCAAAAAGGCAGTCAATGGACGGACCCGGCCGTAGCCGCACAAAGAGCGGACTACGCAGTGGGTATTTACTTCAATGAGGACAATGGGGTTAATTGTCAAATCCCACAACCTTGAGAAATGACATCTTCAAAGTCAAGCAGGATGTCTTCCATCAGTTGTAGCTGGCTGCTCTGGAGTGCATGCGATGCGGCTAGAGAATCCTGCAACAAGGTACTCGCCCATTTATCTCTTTTAGTCGTGAAACAGACGCTATAGGCCTCCTGCGCTGAAGCTTTGAACACACCGTAGCGCCCTCGTTTTGGGTAGTACAAGCTCACCTGATTGAGCCTCGCACTATTTATGGCACGTTGGTCGAGCTTTTTAATTCTGCCTGGTGCTGAAGAACGAAAAACACCTTTGAACGCCAGAAATCGGCCAGACTCAACGCCGCAAGACAATCAAAAGTGCCAAATTCATGACACCACCGCTAGGGTACGCGTCTATTATCTCTGGGTGGTGACGTCGAAACACCTGTGTCGCGACGCTTTCATTTTTCTTTTTCTTTGTCATGTCTACTTTGGAACGCGTGGAACGGCATCTCATGGCTCGCGCTCTTAGCGTCTTAGCTTTGACGGCGTTCGGATTTTTGTTGTTTCTTTATATTTTCATCGTGATCTCGCGCTCCGCACCAGAGCAGGCACACTTCTGCATGCCTGCCAGTTTGAGACGCTCGAGTTTGTACTACCCAAAACAAGGCCTAACAAGTCCCTTTTCGCAGCACCCCCTGGGCAACGCAGGAGGCCCATCGGGTACCGTCTTTGTATGGCTCTTTTCAACGGGTATGGCAGAGTACTCTCCTATGGGATTGCCGAAGGCTTGCAGGGTTCCGAATGTCGGGCCTTTACAAAAGGTGACCTGCTCTTCGAACTAGTTGATGACGCATACCGGTAACCTGCCGGCACTGTGAGAACGCCCAGGGGGCTTCAATATTCTTCGCGAGAAGGACCATGCGAGGTTCAAAAAGTGCAGTACCAAACACCGCACCATTCGGTGACCAAGTTCCCGAACACGATCGTTGCGGTCCTTGGTGGGAGAGCGGATTTGATGTAAAGCTGAACTCTCTGGGCTTGAATACATGGGTTCTCTACCCATTTTCGCTCTAGTGTCCTTTTATTAAGTCAACACGAAATTTGTGTTCTATCAAAAAGTCGAGCCTCAAAACAAACGCATGGAGAATGCCGGGAATAACGATGACAGGATGGCTGGCAGAGATATCTGCAGTTTAATGTTCATCGTGCATGTTCCCCAAACTTAGAAAGAGGCGCCATCTTGGTGAGTGAACTAAAGTTCCGGGTTGTGGCGGGAGAGTTAGAGTCACTTGTCGCCTCGCAGAATAGTTGCTGACAAACCAGAGTCAACAAGCATGGTCACTGGAGATCCGCCCAGTCTACCGCTCACTGTTACACGAGGGTGGGGAAGAAGTGCTAAAGAAACAACCCAGTCATCCTGATTGTTTCAATCCCCCTGTGAGCTTTGAGCGGAAACAGTGCTTGGCTGATCGGTATACTGTAAAAATGTACGAATATCACTGGGGGTGGCGCGCTCTGCACAGAACTCGCACATGTTCTTGCAAGGTGGCGAATGTTACCGCACTGAAAACATCGTAATGACGTTCTAGGGGTGTTCCCACGAGGAACGAATTTGCTGGTGTCATTGAAGCGACTCTGCGGCTCGATGAAAGAATGCACTGTATCACTCAGTTCGGCAACGCTACTGGTCAACGCCGGGATGTGGTCAACAGCAGGTTGTGCAGTGAGATCTGAATTGCTAGCCACAGCAGCGCTCAGCATCGGCGTTTATCTAGTTGCCGAGAGCGATCCGAGGCAAGTTAGTCTTGAGTAGATTTAAAAAGCCTTCCACAAAGTTGCAGGGTCGGCAGCAAGGACCTTAGCACTCAACTTAGGTTGAACTCCCATAATGAATTGGTCTCGCATCACGGGATCGCCCACCTCTGGATGTGCCTGTCCGAAGAGGTCTGTCAGGTCGTATTCGGCGACGTTCAGGGCTTCTCCGGGTTTATGACAGCGTGATCGAAATTCTACAGCTGACACTACACGCTTGTCTGCCGACGCCGAATGAAACGTCAAGGCCTTCACTAATGAGGTAAAAGTGACCTTTTCATTCTCGGGAAGATGCTCGAAGACGCTAAGGGATCTTCCTCGCAAGCATGTCTGCATGTACAACAGCTCCTGGGCGTCGTTCCAACCGTTGGCTGCTGGGCAAGCACAGAAAAGCTTTACCCAGGAGTCAAAGTTCCCCTCTCCGGTGAGGACGTCCGGGAGGACCGGGGTGAGAGCTTTTACTGCCATCCCGCCGCTGCCACCACTTGTATCGGGCCAAACACTTTTACCGGTGGACATTCATGTCAGGCTTAAAATCCAATATTCGCGGACGCCATTCCTTGCGCGCGCACGCGCACTCCTTCTTTCAACCGTTGCGCTTCATCCGACTCAGTTCACACGCACCGTTGCGCTATTTTTTGACATTTTCAATGAGAAATGACGTTCAACTCAAACCGCGTTTCTAAAATCACTGTAGACATTTGAATTAGAAACAAATTGCGCTCTAAACTGCTTGCATCGCACTCCATCTGCTTGTGTTACATTTGAGCGGAGTGAGCGCTCTTTGTAATGCGCGGTTTGTCATGTGGTGCAAAAAACGCCGTCTTTCCTTTTCTCGTAAACTACCCGCATTTCTTTTTATCGCAATCAACCTTGTTTCAATGAAACGTGCTCATAATGCACAGGAAGTTGGTCCTCTGGTGAGTTAGTTCTTCGTTTCCTGCTGTTGAAGTGCCAACTAACAATCGACAGATATCTTCAAAAAGTTTTTCGATAAGGACTTTATCTTAATTTATTGAGTTTTTTCCATTCTATAAAACTTCGGTAAAATAATCAAAGCAGCTACGTGTTTTTTAAACAAACGAGTCTGTCGAAATTAGTATCACGGCACCAGAACTGAGGTAGTGGAAGAAACCGCTCACTTGGGCTACTAACCTGAGTTTATAACCCACCAGTAAGTACCCTTTCGAAGTAAAACGTGAAAGCGCGCCGAAGTCGTGCTTGCGCTAACAGTGTCACACAGTGTGCGGCTCCGCACAGGCAAACTCGCTCTTGCGAAACAAATATCACAGAACTTCAGGCTATTTCGAAGCAGCAGAAGGTTGTTTTAAAACGAGACAAATTAGTCGTTCGTAGCCAACAGAAAGCACAGGTAAAAGTTGAAATCTAATGATTTTTTTCCGGATCAAGGCCAGTACCACTATAACAGAAGGCTTGTGACGTCAGGAAGTTGGCCGAGCGCGCTTCCTATCTTGCATGGGCGTCAGCCGACCTAGCAACAAGAATTGACCTTATCGCCGGCTTGTAGGACTCGTTGCGTGTGTGCAAAAAGAAGGAGCAAGAAAGAAAAGAGTGAAGTTCAAAGACAGGCTGATGTTGCAAAAAAGTTACGTGCCTTATCGCTGCTTGCTCTTCACGGCTTCACGTGTCTCTCATTCACTCCCATCGAGGCGCGCATCAGGTGACTTCTTGGAACCGGTTGTTGTCGCTTCTTAGCCGTACAAAGACGCCCTACATGGACAGCCATGTGCCCTCTCCAGTAAAAAAGACATGCGAGCTGTTAAAAAAAAGTTTAGACATTTTGAAGAAACTCGAGGTTCCTAATACCAATACACATATCTAATTGGAATTGAGGATCACGGGCTGTTTAGCAAAGAGGATTGTACCCAATACTGCACTGCTGAACGCAGCTTCGGTCCTTTAAGCCCCGAACACTAAACTATTTGACCTCAGAACAGCACAAACAACAGAAATAAAAAATTAATTAATCTAAAGTACCCCCGCCCCCCCCCCCCAAAAAAAAGAAGAAAAAACAAACAACAAAAATAAAGCGTTTTTTTTTTATTTCCGTGAACTGTGTCAATTATTGTTTACTGAATGCAAACAATAATTTATTATACTCTAGAAAAAAGCGTTTCAAAATCTGGGTGTCAAAGATCGCCATAATAATTTTACAACGTTTTATTTGTTAAATCTGGAAGTCAACTAGTTCTAAGTACTCCAAACATTTTAGCTAAAATCTAAGGCCCTTAGGGTAAAAATAATTCGAAGAATTATAGCAGTCTCTTAGTATTTTGAAGAGTACGATCTTGTTCCCCTTTTTCGAGTATAATGACAAAGAATAATGGGGACGGATATGCATTTTAAACAAATGAGCTACCCTTTTTTATCTAAGGAACGGAAATAATAAATAAAAATAAACTATTATTATTTCGATTGTTTGACGTTTTTGATTCTTATAATGAGCCTCTATTTCGCAAAAGGGTCTCCCAAGGTTACCGTGTCGCATCTGATGCAGCTATAAGTCAAAGCGTGCGCCAAGTGGTTACGTGACAAGACTGACAAGCGCCAGGAAAGAGGGCGGCAAATTGGCAAAAAATACCGGCTGTTGTATTTATTGCGTTGACTGCGAGAAAGAAATAAAACCTCAAGGACGGAATCAAACACAACAGAACTTTAAGAGTGTTCTCCACAATTGGCAGCGCGAAGTCTAATCGTGACGAAGACCCATTTACTCTGAATTCTTTGCCATCAGAACGTCACTAACAAGTTCGTTGGTGTTTGAATTTTCTAAAGTTATTCGTAATTCAACGTCCTAGCAACTGTTTTCTTCAATGCACTAGAAATAACCCCTTTGCTGCGCATGATGGATTCGTTGATACATGTAAGCAGACGCGAATAAATCACAATAATGAATATCTGGAAAAGTATTCAGGGTGAATTTATCTGAGGTGCAGTGAATTTTTTTATACCTAAACAAATGAATTTCTATTTTTAAGGAAATACACGTACTGCTTGGGTTTCATTCGTCGATGCGTGAGCAGATACCCACATCCATTTTTAAGCTCTGCAAGTTTCTCTGAATAATTGAGTTAGATACGATTGGCATACGATTAACACAAAAAAGGAAGACGCTTATTTGCTTTCACAATTAAGGTGATAATGTATACGCCCATTATCTTAGGCAACACAATCAAAGTAGTCACCACCGAGACTTGCAGAAAAGGTACTATGTGGCAGTGGCGCACCGACCCGGGAGGGGGAGGGGGAAGAAAGGGTTCAACCGCCCCCCCCCCCCCTTGAGACCTTTCTTTTTTGTCGTCGACGAAGACTGGTACACTCTGCGTCTACTTTCCCGCACAACACTGGATTAGCCAATCACCGTAACTTACAGAGGCAGCTCAGCGAATAGCCAATCACCGCAACTAACAGAGGCAGCTCAGCGGATAGCCAATCACCGCAACTTAAGGAGGCAGCTCAGCGAAGGACTATGCTGAAGCATATGATTAGACCGAAACCACAGCCTGAGTAGTGACATTAAGCAATGCAAGCGTGACGTTTCGCAGTGCTTAATGTCACAACTCAGACTGCGTTTTTGGTCTAATCATATGTTTCGACATCGTCATTCGCTGAGCTGCCTCCTTAGGTTGCGGTAATTGGGTATCCGAGTGTTGTGAGGGAAAGTAGACGCACAGACTCTTTTTGGAGTGTAGGGCGAGAAAAACAGAAAAAAGGCATTTTTGCCTGACAGGTGAGAACCTTTCCAAAATTCAGCCTGCTCACTTATCTTGCCATCATCATCGGAGTACTTAACATTTCTGGCAGCCATACCTCATTATCGCCAGTAAGCGTACCTTAGTAGCACTTTGTTCTGCAGCACTGAAAGCGGGTGGAGAAGAAAATGGTCCCTAAACGATTGGTCCCAGGTGCAAGGTAGAAAAAATGATCCCATATGACGATTACTGTGAAAATAAAGCACAGGGTGAATTTATTGTATAAACATTTAAGCGCTCTTCAGAAAAAAAAGAAAAAATACTAAAAATTGTTTTTTTTATACTAAGATTTTTTTAATACGAAATTATTTAATGGCATATTTAGCCATTAAGACGTTTGTCGCGAGTGAAAACGGGTGGAGCAGAAAGTAAGCAAACTTTACTCAATTATTATCTGCTTCATCTTGTCGAAATAAACACCGCAGTGGCCCAACAATCATGTGTCGTGTACAAGCAAAGTATAAAAATATAGTTTTTTAATGTATTTTACAAAGTGAACTTAACTTTCTTAACTGAAAAAAAAGCACCACTTCATTATAGCTGTGTACCTATTTACACCGAAATTTCAGATTCTCCCTGCATATTCCTAGCGCTTCATTTTTACTGAATTAATATTTATCTAAGGCAGAGAATGCAGGGTTCTCTAAAGTGTTTGGCTAAAGGGCCGGACTGGGGTCGGTCTCTGTCTCGAGTGCCGGAAAATAAGTACGAAAATTTAAAATAGAATAAAAACTAAATCTGTTGCTCTTCTTTCTTGTGTCTTCGTATACAGTTCTTGGTCTTTCTGATATCTTTGTGAGCTATTTTGTTGCGCTTCGCGGCACCTTATCCTTTACGCGTGCTTATCTTTGCGCCAATAGCAGCGGGCCTGCTAGAAGCGGACCGCGTGCAGAGGCTCTGAGTTGGGCACTCGGCGGGAAAGTCAGCGACATCGCCCGACCGCCGCGATTGGTCAGCGCCGCGCTTGACCTCGGCGTTGGCCAATCGCAGTTCTCGGAGATCTCGCCGACTTTGTCGCCGAATGTCCAAAGTATATAGAGCCCGGGCTTTCCTGGAGCGACCGCGGCCAGCTACGGGCCGGTCGAAGGGCCTCCACGTACCGGATCTGGCCCGCGGGCTTGGGTTTGTAGACCCCTGTTCTAATGAATAAATAATTTGGTCCTATAAATTGAGACCTGCTAATCTGGAACAAGAGAGTGAAACATTTTTTTCTTCAAATTTCATTTTTATAAGTGTTGTGGGAAAAATTATGCAAGTGCGGATAAGGTTGCAATATTTTTTTATTTTATATTTAACAACATTGTCCAGATAAAAGTTTTTACTCCATAAAGTTTTTTTTTAAGTTCTACGTTTTGAATATTTTCCAATAAAAACCAGCTCTCATCTCCGTTCTTATTTCTAGTCGGAAGACGTCTTCGTTTTGCATTCTCCCCTCTTTAGACACGACAGACAATAAGAAGGGGAACAAAACACACATACGTGCAAAGCAGACAGGCTGAAATTCTGTGTTCGACAGCCGAGCACGTATATAATTGATGAAAGTTGAAGACGTCGGCGGCTGTCGGCTGTTGAAATCCATTGAGGGGACAGCGAAAACTGTTGGTGACTGCGCAGATCGCCAAAGTAATTTGGTGGAGAGTTGCCCGTTGTGAGGCTGTGTCGCCGTTCCAAAGACACCGACAATGTAGAAAAAGAGGCCGAAAAATTCTCTTAACTAAAATAAATAATATCTTACTGCGAAGTACGGCACTGCATGCTCGCGAACCGGCATGTGCTCTTTAGAAGTCGTAAAATCCGGGGACTCTTAATACGCGCCTGCTCATAAATAGAAGCTTGTCAGTGTACCTTGCGACGAAAATACTGGCTCTCAATGTAATGTCATACTTAAAATAAGAGCACCGACTTGACACAACAGAAAAAACAATTTCATTAGACGTTTCGCTTCCCATGCGGGAGGCATCTTCAGCAGTCACAAAGCAAATGCAAGGTTCAACCTCAAGTCAACGCTATTTATCAGGAATGTCCGTATAAGTTTCTTGGAGAGGGCCGCGGTTTTTGTTACACACGGATGTGTCCCTGTGGACAAACCACGTTTCTAGGAGTTTCCGGGGCCCCCATCTGTCCTCCCTCGCCAAGGTCGTCGCGGCCGCAAAGTCAAAAGAATGCCCCATTATCCACGCATGGTCGACAAGTTCAGTCTTCAGTCGTGTCGCGTGGGGTGCGTACGTAACGCCACGATTGTGTTTTTTCAGTCTGGTCTCTCTCCTCCGTCCGGTTTCACCAATGTAGGACGCTGGGCAGTCACTGCAGGGGATCTTGTAGACAACGCCACTCTGGACGTTCGCCGGGGTTGGGTCCGGATACGACCCATTCGTCACATGTCGATTCGTCATAGGGCAACTGGTAATAGGCCCGTTCGTCACAGCGGAACATTCGTCATAGGATGATTCGTCACGTTGGCAGTTTGTCACACAATGACCTCAAGATCGTTAACCGTTTTGTTTGCTATTTTGTTTTCCTAGCAAAGTTACGAAAGGGGTCACCCAACCAAATCCGTACAAGGTCAGTGAGGATGACTACTGTACGAGCGGGAACAAAAGCATGCCCAAATGACCCCAAGATAAGGCAATATGCAGCCTTCATCCTGCATGTTGTCTTATTTGGGTCACCTTACAAACAAAAGAACTTCGAGAGCATAAAGTTCACAATATGAAAAAATCCACTGAACCCAATCCTTTTCTTTTAGTGCTTAGTTTTAGGGTTTACCATGCCGGTTGCTCCCGGATTATAAAAAACGGATCTCCTTTCCTCCGCATCTCACACTCGATTTCTAAATGTAGGTAGTTACTACCAAGAGAGGTGGCGATATGTTTCTTTACGAAGGACATTCCTACACTTCCATTCAAGTTAACGAAACTACGTTATATCGGGCCTGCCGGCGAAGAGGAGTTTGTAAAACTAAAATAGTCACCGATCATGCCAAGACACGTAAAATCTCTTATTCCAGTAACCATACGCACGCCAGTGACCCCACCGAGATAAACGTGCTTCGGGTTTGTCATCAGATGAAGGAAAAGCTGGTATGTACCAAAATCTGTTCCTGCTCTTATATTCCCAAAACAAGCTCACTAACGTCCTTTATTCCAGTGGAAGGCCGTCTAGCACCGCACCAAATACTTCTGGATGCTGCTGCCTGTGATCAGTGAAGACACTGCATTGCAGATTCCCGCATCATCAACAGTTTGGCGCACAATCCGCGAGCAAAGGCGGCGGGCGAATTTCGAGCACAGCGTACCATCTTGCAGAGCCGACATACGAATGCCCGCAGAGTTTAAGGTAACGTGTATTGCAGCGCAAAACCACGATGCGCGACATATTATGAAAATAATGACTGTTTTACCTGCATGCAAACCAAAGCCAAAGGAAATTCCTTTCTCCTCCACGACAGCGGAGAGGGCGATAGCGAAAGAATCCTGATCTTTGCTACCGAGCGCAACTTGAGCTGTCTGGCTCAGCCGACTACGCGGTTCGCGGACGGGACCTTTAAAGTCACCCCGGCACAGTTTTACCAACTGTACATAGTGCATGTCACAGTCAACGTGGTAGTGACAATGGTTTACGGCTTGCTGCCCAACAAGTCTGAAGCTACCTACAGAATGTAAGCATTCAAGACCTCTGTTAAGCGAATAAAACGAAACGCTCCTTGGCCCTATTTTGGATATGTGTTCAAACACTTCAAATTATGTTCGCTCTTTTAAGGTTTTTCGACGTCGTGCTCAGTTACATGGAGGCCAACTGCCTTGAGGTGGTTTACATGGACTTCGAGATAGCGTCCATCAACGCGATACAAGCCATGATTCCCGGCGCTAGGATACAGGGATGCTTTTTTCACTTATCCCAGTCGGTGTGCAGGAAGGTGTGCTCCGGTGGTCACCAGAGACGCTACAATTCAGATGAAGAGTTTGCTGTTCTGGTATGCGGCATTCTATTTATATGTCTTATTGTTGTCTTCAGCTAAGCCAATTGGCTACTTTATTTCTTGTAGATTTTCAAATGAGAATGCTTCCAGCATTGGCCTACTTGCCAATCGCCAACATTCCCGAGGCCTTCTAGGATCCTCTCGAGGTTTTTCCCACCCATCCCTCACTCGTGGCGAACTGCTGTGAGGACGTGTATACCGGGAGACCCCGTCAAAACGGCTTGTCGTCGGCCACCTTCACTCCTCTGGTTTGGCCAGTCAGAGAATCAACACTAGCAGAAATGCCAAGGACGAACAACAGCATCGAAGCGTGGCACCGGGGACTGCAGGTAAGGACTGACCAAATCCACTGAGAACTTGGAAGATTTCTGTAGCACGTTTTTGCATTTGTGGCTCAAACTTTTAGTACGGCGCCCACTCAAAAAGCTTTCTCCACAAGTGTGTGTTTTCTTTTTATTTCTGTGCCGGAGCAACGTGGGCTGCAGTTCTCCCAATATCTGGGCGTTCCTGAGCTGCATAAGAGAGAGCAGTCCTAGACAGAGATGAAGCTGGCTCAAGCAGAGTGCTGCACGACATGTTCGGTGGTGTCTGAGAAGCACGCCGACTGCAACCGGCGTCTTCAGATCATTGTGAGCCTCTACGATGGTTGCAATCATCTTGAAACCTTGAGGGCGGCAGCTCGGAATATCACTTTTTAATGTGTTTTTCATTTCGCTCAGTAAACCTGTTGTTTTCTAAGTACAACAATGACGTGTTTGGATGTTCCCTTTCTTCAGTAAAAATGAAATATAACGTACTAATCTATATTGCATGCAAAGCCAAATGAATATAAGTTGGGCAAATTCGAATATCCGGTTTGCACAGTGACAAACTTTCCTAGTGACATATTCCCCTATGACGAATGTTCCGCTGTGACGAACGGGCCTATTACCAGTTGGCCTATGACGAATGCGCATATGACAAACGGGCCTACACCCGTTGGGTCCTTTGGTTTGGAAACGAAAATTTTCAATAGTCTTGTATGGCTTGAAAACAGTTCGAATGCCAAGGGGCCGCAAAGCGCGACTGAAAGGTTCGGAGACTCTTTTGACACAGGGGATGCACACTACATTCTTATCTCTTTCCCTTTCGCACGGTTGCAGATTTTGTTTCATTTGGTTGCTGACCTCGTCAACAGAACGCTTTGGGTAGTGACGTTTCTGTAAAGCTTCCTGTTAATGTGTCATCTGATTTGCGCCATGGAGCTCGTCAGATGGCACGGTATTTGATCTGCGTACAAACGATCGCACTTCTGATTTCTTGGGTTGCACTGGATGATGGGACAAAAATCTAAAAAAAATTATCTTTTTCACATGGTTTGTGGTACACAGCCCTTTCAATCCTGTAGTTCGGTTTACCTGTCCTCATTACACATGCATCTAGAAAGGGCAGCTTGCCCTGCTGTGCTGCGTCGCAAAAAAACTGTATCGCGGGGTGAACACTGTTTAGCTCTCGGTGAAAATCGTTAGCATGACCTTTATCTAAAATGACGAAAGTGGCATCCACATATCGGCCATGGGCGTACCAACCGGGGGGGCAGGGGGGCGCTTGCCCCCCCCCCCCCAGTTTTCAAAGTGGGGGGGAGGGGCAAGACATGTGTTTTGCCCCCCTGAAACAGCCGCCACTGGGCAGGGCAAACACTGGCCGAAGGCACCGAGGGATACCAAGGGCGCCGGCCCCCGGCTCGGGGAGGGGGGGGTCTGGTTTGCCCCCCCCCCCCCCACTCAAGAACAAGTTGGTACGCCACTGATATCGGCGGTAAAATTTGACCGGGAATGCAACTTTTTTCAGCACTTTCTCCTCAATATGCTCCATAGCAAGATTGGAAACACTGACAGATACCGGGCTTCCCATCGGACACCCATTCACCTGATGATGCGTCTCTCCACGGAAGGCGATAAAAACATTGGTTCAAGTAAAAACGCAAAAGTAAAATTACATCATCAAGGTGGAGTGACGTGCGTGCTACGAGGCTTTGATCATCAATTAGACGCTCGCGTGCGACATCAATGGCAACATCGTTAGGAACATTAGTGAAAAGGTAAACTACATTGAAAGAAAACATGCTTTCATTCGGAAGGAGGGTTTGGGCGCGAACCAACTGAACGAATTCTTGAGAGTTCTGCACACAAATTCCATTTTTTGCCTATCACCGGTGCCAGTAGCTCTACCGAATATTTTGACAGGTCGTACGTGGGGCTACCAATAAAGGATACAATCGGGCGCAGAAGACATTCTGGTTTGTGCACTTTAGGTAGGCCGTACATATTAGGTGTGCATCCGTCGGAGGAAAAAACGCGGCGGTACAGAGAATCATTCATCCTAAACTTATTTCGAAGTTCTCGGAGGTGATCAACTAACAAACGTTCGGTTCTCCCAGTTGGGTCGTGGGCTAGTTTGACAGGTAACCGGACAAAAGCTCCCCGGACATAAGCTTACCGGACAAAAGCTCACCTGTTTTTTCACAAACCCGGACAAAAGCTCACCTCATTTTTTTTTGCTACCTTGGGCGAAACACGGTTTGGAATAAAGTGCGGACGCGATGGACATTGCACCATTTTTGGGAAAACTGATGTGTCCCTGCAGACAAACCACGATTCTAGGAGTTTCCGAGGCCCCCACCTGTCCTCCCTCGCCAAGGTGGTCGCGGCCGCAAAGTAAAAAAAATGCCCCATTGTCCACGCATGGTCCACAAGTTCAGTCGCGTCGCGTGGGATGCGTACGTGACGTCACGCTTGCGTTCTTTGAGTCTGGTCTCTCTCCACCGTCCGGTTTCACCAATGTAGGACGCTGGGCAGTCACTGCATGCGATCTTGTAGATAACGCCTCTCTGGACGTTCGCCGGGGTTAGGTCCTTTGGTTTGGAAACGGAATTTCCAATAGTTCTGTATGGCTTGTAAATAGTTCGAAGGCCAAGAAGCCTCAAAGCGCGACTGAGAGGTTCAGGGACTTTTTTGACATAGGGGATGCACACTACAATCTTATCTCTTTCCCTTTCGCACGGTTACACATTTTGTTTCATTTGGTTGTTGACCTCATCAACAAAACGCTTTGAGATGTGACGTTTTTTGAAGCTTCCTGTAAATGAGTCATCACATTTGCGCCGTGGAGCTCGTTAGATGGCATGGTATTTGATCTGCGTAGAAACGATCGCACCACTGACTTCTTGTGTCGCACTGGGTGATGAGACAAAAAAAAATTATCTGTTTCACATGGTTTGCGATACACACCCGTTTCAATCCTGTGGTTCGGTTCGCCTGTCCTAATTACACATACTTCTAGGAAAGGCAACTTGCCCTGCTTTTCTGCCTCGCAAGAAATCTGTATCGCGGGGGAACACAGTTTAGCTCTCGATGAAAATTGTTAGCATGACCTTTATCTAAAATGACGAAAGTGTCATCCACATACAGGCGGTAAAATTTGACTGGGAATGCAACTTTTTTCAGCACTTTTTTCTCAATATGCTCTATAACAAGATTGACAACACTGACAGATACCGGGCTTCCCATCGGACGCCCGTTCACCTGATGATACGTCTCTCCACGGAAGGCGAAAAAAACATTGGTTCAAGCAAAATCCCAAAAGTAAAATTATATCATCAACGTGAAGTGACGTGCATGCTACCAGGCTGTGGTCATCAAGTAGACGTTCGCGTGCGGCATCAATGGCAACATTGTTAGGAACATTAGTGAAAAGGGAAATAAAATCGAAAAAAAAACATGCTTTCATTCGGAAGGAGGGTTTGGGCGCGGACCAACTGAACAAATTCTGGAGAGTTCTGCACACAAGGACCATTTTTGCCTATCGCCGGCGCCAGTAGCTCTACCAAATATTTTGACAGATCGTACGTGGGGCTACCAATAAAGGATACAAAAGGGCGCAGAGGACATTTTGTTTTGTGCTCTTTAGGTAGGCCGTACATTTTAGGTGTGCATTTGTTGGAGGAAAAAAGGCGACGGTACAGAAAATTATACATCCTACCCTTTTTTTGAGGTTCTCGGAGTTGATCAACTAGTGAACGTTAGGTTTTCCCAGTTGGGTCGGGGGCTAGTTTGACACAGTGCGGGGGATTACTAAGAACATTATACATTTTCTGGTCGTAGTCAGTCTTGTCAAGAACCACCGTTCCCCCACAGTTATCAGCACACAAAATGACGACCGACTCATCAGCTCTAAACTCCTGCAACACCTTGCGTTCATGCTGGTCCAGGTTTGGCTGCGGCGGCACAACATTGTTCAAAATAGACAGCACACGACGCCGGGCAACGTTGACGCCAGTCTCGCTAAATATGTGGCGGAGTTTTTCCTCGATTTTGACAATGATGTCACGCTTGGGGACGTCTCGAGGTGCCTTTGCAAAGTTACGACCTTTTGTCAGAAGACTCACGTGGCGGTCCGTCAATTCCTTGGAAGAGTAGTTGAACACAGTTTGTTTCTCGTTCTGTAGAGTTGGTTCCGGGGGCATTAACCGTGCGAGTTTCTTGTTGTGCAGTTCTGACTGTTTGTTACTTTCCATGTCCTCGGCCTGTTTCCATGCGACGAAAATACTGCGGAGGTCATCATACTGCAGAACGTGTCGAAGGTTCCGTTGCGCCGTCGCCTGTCATTTTTTGGCGTCGTTGATCCGTTGCTTGTTGTTTCTAGTTGGTGCTCCTATTTTAATTATGACGTCTCCCGGCTTTTGGAGTATTTTTTGCAATGTAATGTCCGCTGAAATCGCGACCTTTGGACGGGGCCACCCGGATAAAAACGGTAATAGTTCTTCCTTTGTCAAACGCTCGGCTCATTTCCTTGTCCCTTTATCTTCTGTCTCCCCCACCATTTCTGCTCTTTCTGCACCAAAGCCGCCGCTCCAACCGATGCGGTCGGCGAAATAATTCTTCCAGCTGCCAGTTGCAAAGATGTTTTTCCCGGTCTTCGTTCTATATATATGTTGCTTTACTTTTATCTCTTAAATGGAAAATCGGCGCGTCTATACGACCCCCACGAAGGGGAAAAGTAGAAGTGGGCGGGCCCCGTAGCCCATTCAAGTTGAACCGATTGTGATAGGCTAGAACAGAAAAAGGGTTGGTGCATGACATTGGCAGCCTCTGGGTTTGCTGAGATTTGGACGGGTCCCTGTCTACAAGCTCGGAGCTATGCAGATGTTGTTGGTGCTCTTCTCTCCATATCTGACTGCTTTCTTACCTCTCTCTCGCTTTCTCTAGTTTTTCCATCCCCATCTTTCTATCCTCTCTCTCTCTCTCTCTCTCTCTCTCTATTTCTCTTTTTTTATTTCTGAATTTTCCCTCGAACGTTCTTCCCAGCACATCGAAGCCATACAATTTGGAGCCCGCCGATGCCTTTCGTTCCCTGTAACTTTTTTTCAAGCTTAGCTGCTGCCGTGCAAACTCCAGAGTTCAGGCTGAGCTACATCACCAAAGCCGCCTCCTTTAAGCGCCAGTCAAATACAATACTTACACAATTCTACAAAAAGAGTCGAGGTTTGGAATTTTCGAACTTTGCACCGACACCGGATTGTGCAACTACCAGCATTCGCGAACCGGTGATTCAGCAGACGCTATCGTCTTCAGCGGAATCATCTGATCAATCCGTCAGTCGCGAGCCTTTTCCTCTCCCTGAAGCTACTCATCCGAATGACTGCGGGATTCACGCTGGCAAGTCGGTAAGTGGGACTATTTCGGGATCGTTACCCTTCCGTTGCCCATATGTTTATGCTGAATTCAATTCCAATTTATAATTATTTCAGGGTAATGTGTTAAACGTTTTCTCGCCCTTTCCTTTGGGCATCTAGGTCGATTATTTCATGATTTTCAGGTAATTACATTACTGGAAGTTTTTTTTTTTTTTTGAACACTACCTAAATTACTTTTGCCTCTAGATAGCCGAGTTTTCTTCTCACACAGGATGGCCATGGGAGACGCGCCCATGCGCCAATACAGCACCGCGAGGACACGTTGTTTGCTCCTACAGCTCGCATTAGGTCGGAGGAGCTGTAGCTTTTCTCATCTGCGAAGTTACGTGGAACGGATCGTATACGGTTAACAACTTGTTTTATATAAGGACTTACGTTTCTCCAATTTCTGAATTTGAAAATAACCACGAAACATATGGTTTGTGAATATTTCACCCCACGGCAACGACTACACCACGGATCATGAAAATTTGTGCCGGCGAAATAATTCCGAAACTGCTTGATTTTCGACAAGCCAATCTCAACACAGCACGTCGAAGTTCGTTTAATCGCACGCTAAAACTCACAAATAAATATTAAAAAAACAAACATAATTTGCATAGATTTTCTAACCCTGCTTCCCCCCTCCCCAGACGAAAATCCTGGACGCGCCAATGCTATGTAGGAAACATGAAATTCACCAATTATAAAATCTCACTGTCGCTTGACCTCGGAACCATTCATCCGACATCCAGATTGGTGTCAATAGGTATGATATTTATGAGCTAACCAGACAGACGAGACAAAACAATGAATGGACAACATGGACGTCCCAATATTATTTATGACAGACAACACGATGTACGCCTAAAGGCATAAAAAACGAAGGAAGTATAAAAAAATGCATAAAAAGACGTGGGAACGACAAAACAACGCACCTTTCATTGTCGATCTAGATTGTAGGCAATAAGACGGGTATCGCAAATGTTTCAGTAGACCCAGTTGAGAAGAAGCGTGATAATATATATGTGAAACTAGCGTCGAAAAACGATTAACGTGATGCGAAGTTTGGTTATGAGAGTAAAGCTTTCATCGTGGTAACTTTAAAAGTACGGCCGAAATGAAGAGTTCTCAGAAACGCCGATCTGTTTTTCGTGGGATTCTAGTGAAAAACTGAGCATATCAAGATGATGGTTCTTGACTCTTCGGTATCAGACTTACACTTTGTAATATGTGTGTCTTATTGGTTTCAATAATATATACCACCCACCCTTTCCGTAATGCATTTGGCCACTGAAGGGTAATTTCGAATATAATATATATATATATATATATATATATATATATATATATATATATATATATATATATATATATATATATATATATAATATATATATATATATATATATATATATATATATATATATAAATATGCCTCAAACGTAAACCGCCTAAACGAATTGCCAATGTACTGAAGCGTTTTATACCAATGCCGGCTCAGGGTGAGACGGTTTATTTTTATAAAAAAAGGATGGTAAGAGAATTGGAGTTTCACATAAGGACCTCATTATCTTCCTTTGTAGATGTGTATTTGTAGACATAAAGTAACCAAGAATAAAAATATTATTGACATTATAAAGTATAATTAGTCAACGCTCATTGAACAACGGTGCGAAGAAAGATTATTGCGTGCGGCATATGATATGCATTTTTTCACAGTAGATTTTTAAAGTAGCCTCAGTAGCAAACTGCAGTTCATAGAGACTGTCGCATGACTATTAGAGCACTAGTGTTTTGATATGTAGGCACATTTTTTATTATCACCGGATTATAAAACGGCGCTACATTAAAAGTATTCTTCCAGTTGTCTCAATTTTCTTGCGAAGCAAAAAACAACAACAAAAAACAACAACAACCATATAATATCTTATTTACGAGGTCAGTTAGAGACTCTGGTAAACTTCGTATTGGTATACAACAAGATGTCATCAAGGCAGTGTTGGGAAGTACTTTAAGTATATTATACCTAATGTACTACTTCAAAAATGTTTTCGGAACACTTGTACTTTACTTGAAATATACTCGTTGAGTATGTTCTTGCACTTTAGTTTACATATATTTTCTGACAATTTTTTTTTAGAAAACTACAAATCTTGTTTTCAAAATGAATTCTACAATTTAAAAAAAAAAGGCGTATCGTTATGTGAAAACTTACAATCGTCTTTCTAGACGTCCCTTGGTCACTTCTCCGAGTGAAGTAATGGTGGTTATAATACCCGTGCCACACGGGCAACTCGAATGCCATTTACAACGAATGACATTTGTGTGATCGGCGAATCAGCTCGCAATCTGTCGCGCGTGGAATGCGCTACGCCCCGAGTATCGCGCGCTGATTGGCCGTCCGCTCGAATGTCATTCGTTGTAAATGGCATTCGAGTTGCCCGTGTGGCACGGGTATAAGACCGATCGAAACAAGTGCCTCATAAGTGAATTGCGCTAAAGGGACACTGACAGGGTATTTATGCTCGCCGAGAGTTTTTAGAACTGTGCGTGACATATGAGAGGCCAACTACCCAGAACAAAATTTGCGGCTCGAAATTCGGTTTCTTTTTGCCCGAAAACCGCCGATCGAGAACTGGCCGGTTGAATCGCGCTCACTCTCTTTTCCGTGATCACAGGCCGTTTTCTAAGGTTTAGACACGACCACCAAGTTTAATCAAAGTCGTGGGTCATTGAAGGCACACAGTCAATATTAAAATAGAAAAAAGATGAAACCCATTTTTGTGGCTTTCAAAAAGCTGCAAATACGTTGTCTGAAAAAGAAAGGTTGCGCAGACAACCGGAAGCATTCTGTGCGTTCACTGCGCAATTCTCAACATGGCGTCGTTTCGCGTATTGTGGGACTCGCGGATGGCAGCCGACAACGGGCGTGGGACCTCTACTTCAGAACTGTCGTTCACGGTACCGGCGAACTTTGTCTTCCTTCGAAAGAGAAATTTTCGACCGATCAAAAGAATTGATATTCATCCTGTTCCCGTACGACACGCCCGACCAGCAAGCCGATTGCACGAAGACGTCGCCGAGCCGTCGTCCCTACTCGTGGCTGAAGATATAGCTCGCGCAAACCTCAAGCACGAAGTGCGTACTTCGATGTTGAATACAGACACGTACGGTTTCTTTATTAGGTGCAAAAATCCAATGCGTGGTGCTGCCAGACTTCGAGCCGGGATTCCATGTACTGGTCTACTGGCGGGAAATCGGCAGCAAACTTCCCGACATACAGTCGACCGGCTGCATTACTACGCAAGTAAGTGTTCTCCCGGTAGCTCATTAAAAAGACGTCCGCTTCACACGAGCGGGCACGGGTTCGATCCTTATAATGTGGGCGGTCCATTCTTTTTTTATTTGTCAAACATTTTGGGTTGTTTTTATTTGTTTTACAATTATCACTGAAAAAAAGAAACAATTGTTGTGGACGATACGTCGCTGGACTAAATGGTATGGGATTCCCTTTTTGACACCTCCGAACTCAATGTAGTCCCGTTCCCACAAAATGCAGAGGAGCATATGAATCGGGTAGCGTCCGTTTTCCGAGGTGCCTGTAACTCTTCTACAGGAATTGCAGCCAGCCATTGGTCTCGATCCCGTTGATCTTTCGGAAACTTGTGCAGACTCTGCCGCACAATGCAACTTTCAGATGCGAGACATGTGAGGCTCTTCACGCAACATCTTGGGAGGATTCTTTTCGGAGCCGATCACGGAATCCACCACGGGCACTTACTACTAATTTCCAACACTTAAATGTACAAAAGAACTCATCATGAAGTACAGAACAGCGAGCGGAACAAACATAACTGCAAAGGAATCGCACGGCAAACGGTTCCCGCAACAAATTTCATCAGCTGCACGCGGGAAAAAAAAAAAGATCGCACGGTTCAATGTAGTTACGTGACTTCCGCCACTCACTCTTTCCTCTCCACTTCTCCGTGCGGTGCGGGGGTTTCGGTTTTTGTTTCAAGCAGTTGCGTTTTTTGGCTTTATTTTTTTTAAATTTACGTTACTCTGGAGCAAAATATTAAGTGGGTAGTATTCCGACACTCATAGTAAATCGCCTGACAAAAAATGAAAAAAAAAAAATGTTTTTTGGTTGTCAATGTTTTTTAAGGGGGGGGGATATGTGGGGCATTAGAGTAAATTTCTTATTTATAAAAGAATACTTACCATAATATACACTCATATAACACATCTCGCTTCTATTCCAAAAATGCAATGAGATATTGACTATTTTCACACATAACCCGAATTATGGGAGATTGGTCTAATTTGATTAGGTCATTGTTACGGGTCGTTAGAAAAAAATATTCCGTAAATTATCTAAATTTTTAATTCAACTGCATTCACAAAGGTGTAATTTGTGCGGTGGGGCTAATTTAGATCTGACCTGAGAGGGTTTTGATACTAAAAAATGATTATAATTATAGTGTAAAATACATGCTTTCGCGTAATTTAAGAAAGTAATTAATGGAATAAAACTCCTAAGTTGCAAGACTAGAAAAATAGCATGATCGCGCAGCTCCATTATTTCCCTATTAAAATGGCATCAAACATGTTAATATTGTTCAAGACAATCTTCAGAAAACGCCTGTAAGGAATTGGTACTTGTGAAAAAACTATGGAGAGAAAAAAAAGCCCTTGAAGTATGCGTATTCGAACTGAATGTTCATAGAAAATTAAGACGTAATATATTCTTTCTTACTTGAAAATTGGAGAGGGCATTATTATTTTGCACAGAGCTGGGTAGGTATGTCTGGATATCAGAAAAGCCATTTTCTCAAAAATGGCTTTTCCCCAATCTTTACCATTTAAAGACCAGCGCCCCCCTTAAATAGTTCGTAAGCGAGGGTAAAAAAACTACTCTGTAGCCACTTGACTTTTCCCTCAAAACTGATGCATCCCCGATTAGCCCTGGGGCAGTGCATCCCAATTAAACATATCACTGTATAGGGGAATGAAATGACATCGTGAAAGAATGTGGTTAAAAATTTACTTTAAAAGTGCATTTATTAAAATTTTAGGAAATAATTACACATGAAAAAGGCTCGGGGTACACCTGAGCCCTTCTTATGAGTTGTGAATCCGAAAGCATGCTTGCCGTTCTTCCACACGCGTGTTTTGTTTGTGGCGTATTTTCGTCGGCCGTGCGAGCGCTCCCCAGCTTTCTTCGCAGCTCTGACCTTGACCGCTTCGTGTTACAGGCGCGCTCGCGCCACGGACACGCAGCGCCATGGGGCGGCGGAAGTTCAAACTGACGCGCGCAGCGGCCAATGGGAGCCTCGTCGACGCACGGCAGCCAATGGGACCGAAGGCGAAATCCATCAGCTTTTCTCCGCTCTTTTGAGATCGAGGAAGCTAGGTGCCGTTGTCTAAGCTTTTCCCGTGGTTTCATAGCTGAGATGTGGCTTCACTTGGAGAAAGGATTTAGGGTGCCGTTTGGCGCGCTTCAAACTGATGACGTCGGCTGGCTCCATGGGACAGTTAAGGCTTTCACATCAAAACAAAACACAAACAACGCAGTCAACAGATAAGCAAAACGGAAGATGTGCTGTTCATGTTCTGTCCTTTAAATGTAATTCTTTCGTAAATGTTCATCGAATATCAACGCGCTCTCTAAAATAACAATAAAGTACATTTTATTTATAGTAATTTACTTTAAGAACACTGTGTTCGAAATACTTACTGCTTTATATGAAGTATCTAACGTCTAATTCACTTTGTACTTTTCTTCAGGTACTTTTATATGTACTTTACCCAACACAGTATCAATGAAATATATTTCGGATGAAAACAATACATTTTAGTTTATGCGCGGATTTGTTTTGGTATCTACCCGTAAGGTCACCGAAAGCTTAACAAACCGGGGCCGAGGTGGGGTTTGACCTTTTTGTTATCGATCCGCAACCAGTAGACTGCAGCATCAGCCGCTGAGAGCGCCGAGGAACCAGTCACAAAGCGAGAAATCTGAACGTAATATCCCACGCCACGCGCTCCTTGAGGCTGGCAGTAATTATAACAAGGCAAAGGATCGGCAACGTTCGCACGATGCCCCTAGCCTTCCGTCGAAAACAAAGACGTGCTTACGTCCTATAGATGCTTCTCCAATATAAAAAGCGCCCCCCCCCCCCCCCAATGACGCGTGACGTAAACCGCTGAAGACATCGGGATGCGTTGAAATCCCATACGTGACGGCGCTTGGAGAGTGCATGGCGATCGGCCCTTGCAAAGAGCAGAGTGCGTCAGGCATACCGAAAAGGAAGCCCACGATTGGACGAAGACTCTTGTTCATTGGCCCAGCCAGATTTAATCAGGAAACCTCAATTCCCGAGACACGAATCGGGCAGTCTTTGGCAATCTGGTTTCTGGGAGCCTCTTGTCAGACGTTGCTTGTTCGTGGTGACATGGCCTCTCTGTCCGAGTTATATTCTAGAAGGTGACGGCCCCTCGAAGCACATGGCTTGACGCGTCATTCTCTGGGAGTCCCAGGTAAGTTTTCATAGTTTCATACTCATACGTCGTAGGAATAGCAAGGCGCCCTTTTCCCTACTTTATTTGTTTATGTCAAAGGAACTACTACTGATGCCATGGATTGAATGGTAAAAAACAAACAACTAGAAAACAAACACACTAGTTTTTGCAACTATGAATTGTATTTCCAACAAGAAAAAAAACACGACTACTCATGTTTATTTTTTATGCTCAGGGCTGCCTAAAATACTGTATTTTACGCCTTTAAAATTAACATAGGCAAATTAAATTGAAATTTCATCCCCTGGAAAGGTGTGTTGTTTTTGTATCCTGTAGATAAAATCACAGGATACGGGCACTAGAAACTGAAAAATAAAAGGTTCTTGTTATCAATACGTACAAGTTAGACCTCTAGCGCCCAGCCATAATGCAGTGGTTTGCCGAGCCTGAAAGGCTCCGGAGTAAAGTGTCGCTGCCCGAGTTCCCAGTTGAGGAATTAAAATCGCGGCCAAAGTCCCTGGCTCGTTACGAAATAGGCACCGTCTAAGATACACTAATAAAAGTTGCTCTAATTAATTTTACGAGGCCCTATAATAGTTTTTATATTATGGTTTGAGAAAATATGAACGAAGTGCACCGTGTTTGGCCACGATCCCGGGGCGTTTAAGCTCTCATTCGCCAACATTCGAACACAAATCTTGTTAAGTATATAAGAATTATCGTCTAAGATAACGCACCAAGAGCATACAAAGACCGCACTCTAGCAGCAAAACAGGCTCCCGAGCGAATTACTGGCGGATAATTATAAACCCACAGCTGCTCTTCTCAAAATAATTCGGATTAAAAGACAACGCTGTTAATTTTACAGATAAATCCCCACGGGAGCCAAGAAGGCTTTTTGGTGTGACGCGAATATTACGGTACAAGGAGAAAAGTAATCTAGCGAGAATACATATTTTGGCTGCTCAAGAAATATCACAATTTAAAAAAAATACAACAAAAACATTGCTTTAGTGAAATTTTCTATTGTTTCCAGTATTCGCAGCGACCAAATCACGGGAAGCAAGTGAAACCTACACCTGCATACACTAAAGATTTGTATCGAGGTAGGTATTTTATGAGCGACGTAGACATTGAGACATCAAGGGACCTTGGGGTTAGTAACTCCAGCCTCGGCAGCTTTAAGAGCGTCATAACTACACCGATAGTGCGAACAGTGAAAGTGCCGCCTAAACCGGGTCTACAGAACTCTATATCTGAGGTATGCAATGTGCGCGGCGTACTCCGCACATCCTCCAATTGGCCAGGGGATAGGGATGGCTGTGCGTGTAGTGTACGTATAGGAGCGGCGAAACTCAGATGCGTTTTGCTTTGACCGCAAAAAATCAAACTTTGTAAATGCAATAACTAATTGCAGAATAACTAGGCCACGACAGGATTCAGAACGCACGTCCAATGCTCCTCCGAAGGTAGGCCATTTCGCACGTGGCTTTCTTGAGTCTACACGGCTGAGAAGATACGGCCGTTCTCCCGCGATAACGGGACGACGAAGGCGCTTGTTTTGGCCATATTCTATCATCTCTTTTGTTCTCACGAAGTATAACCTTTTTTATATCCGGCGTGGCCACAAAATGAAACCTTATTGTAAGCGCTCTCACAGGAAGTGAATGCGCCTAAGCGAAATGATAAGTTAGGAAGTGTTTCGACTTTAAAGTAATGGCAACTGGACGTGCCAGCTTCGCCTCCAAGGCGCCACTGCCGAGATATTGAAGATATCTGTATCATTATTTTGACGCCCCGTCCAAATTTCCGTTCTAAAGTTTTGACACCCATTTTCAATGAGAGGTAGCCTTTTTTAATGAGCGTGAAATAAAATAGAAGGATGTACCATTAATCTGGGGGCAGAGCACAATAAAATAAAAAAGTTAGTGGTTATTTGGCATTTCGGTTGAATATATTGTCAGGTGTACACACCTTAACAAATACGAAGCCTTTAGATCAAAACGAAACAAAAAAGTTTAATATTATTTGATTGAAACGCTTATCTGGAAAGTAACAATCTTCACCGCTCTACAACATAAAATGTATGAAGTTCCGTGAAAATGGACTTTCTCTTTTGACATTGGGTTTTGCACCGCACAAAGACGCGCGCTTTTCAGTGTGGTGCTGAAGATATGGCGTGCAATCGATGCCCCATTTCTCAGTTACCATTATTGTTCTTCCCAGAACACGTAAAAATTTGTAACCAGACTAAGCTGAGTCTGAGAAGCAAATAAAATGTAAATTTAACAGAGTGCAATTGAGAATATGGGGAGAGAACGCGACCAGCACAGGTGCCGTTCATTTTGACAAAAAATTATTCGTTCATTCTTCGCAAAAAACTGAATTAAAACGAAATGCGTTCTTTTTCTCCTTTCTTTTCTTTTTTTTGTGGGGGAGGGGGTGAACTGGCCTCTAGGTGTAGCACATCGGTTTTTTTGTGAAGAGACGTGAAGGTAACGAACCAGTCAGTTTCACCTGCTACGAAAGTCACGTGATGGACTTCAAAGTACCACCTTTACTTTTGACGGCAGACGTCTATTCAATTGAATTCAATTAGACATTTATTTACCATTTCTGCGATAGAAGGGCGTGGAGAAATGCTGTAAAGACAGCTTAACGGGTTGCACGATAAGGAACACCAAATTTTGAACGAGACTTTATTCTACAACAGCAGGAAATAGTTTTTGATGCTGTAATACTCAATGGAGATTGTCCTTCTGATATAGTGAATGAGATATAATGTTATAGATACGTAGCAGGTGTAACCTAGAACGACACAGCTGAGACACATTTGGACGGTTAAATTCGAAGTAAAACTACTTCTCTCTAGACCAGTGAACATACACAATAGTCACGGCTACACATCCTTGGAAGCACACGTACGATTCTTTGTTTGAAGATCCCTTTGCACGAAGCCTCCTTGACTTTGGACTGTTGCGACGATAAGGCACCCCAGCCGCGATAATAGAACAATCAGAAACGAGGGAACGCTGATTACCATTATACGACCTCTGCTCGCCGAGTCGCTCCTCTGCGTGCCAGAAGGAAGGGGAAGCAAACCATCGCTAAATAAGACAGAAAGGGCAGAATCTGCCTGAACAATACCATACCAGTTTATGATTTTGCAGATTCGCTCCACGCTCTACAAGCTTGGAAGATCATGGACTTTGAAGATGTACTCGAAGAAATCGGGGGCTATGGGAGGTTCCAGAAGATGCTAGTCTGGATTTACCTCGCTCCGGCGTCCATCCTCATGCCTGGTTACTTCATGAGCCAGATCTTCATGCTGTCTGCACCTCAGCATTCGTGCAAGGTGGCCGAACTGACGGATGTCTTCAATTTAACTCAACACGATGCTAATGTACTCCACAAGAGTCTCGTGAGTAAAGACAACTGCGAGGTATTTTCTTTGTCGGCCATAAACTCTAGCCTCATACGAGGTTTTCTCAACCACGGGGGCAACGAATCCGAAGCGTGGTTTGAATCGCAAGGACTGGAGAGGGTACCGTGCACGGAATTCACGTACGACAACACCTTCTACGACAGCACGGCGTCCACGCAGGTACAGTGAAGTTTCTTTCATGTTCTTCGTGGATAAGCTTTAGGAATTTAATACCTACTTTACGTAGTTGTTTCTGATTTTGTCCATCTCGGGCGGAAACATCTATGTTTAGATGACGTATGTATATTTAGGCCAATTTGTATTGCAGAATGTAAAAAGTAAATTACAAAATAACACACACACATATACACGCAAAGGTGGAAGAGAGACGCACATATCAAGTAAAAGCTCGCGGAAACTCTAAAAGAACCGCAGACTAAGAAGTGGATTTTACTATACAAAGTATGAGCAGATAAACGAACCCTCACAATAAACTATCAACCAACTATGCGAGTTCAGCAGTGATGCCAAATAGTAATTGCTTAGTTATAAAGGAAAACACCGAAATAAAAAAAAGATTGTTACAAAGGTTTTATAAAGGAATCATTGATGATAGACAAGCATAAATATTATTTCAGCAATTCGTCTGTTTCACTGGAAAACCCTGTTACACCGTTCCTAAACCAATGATTTTTTAAAGGGTTGTGGTTTTTTGAGGTTATTTATGTAGTATCCCAGAAGGCTTCCTTTGTTTGTCTATTGTGTGAATTGTTCTCTAGAAGCTTCTGTTCTCTGTCGCTTGTGAAATTTGGCCCCTTCGCCCGGGTTCGAGGTATGAACTTGTTTCGCTTTGTTTGAGTACTGTGTTACCTGCTCGCCCGAGTTTCGGGGTTGTTTCGATTTGTTATAGTGTGCCGGGTCGTCGTGTTTGTGTTTTGTCTTTGAGATTCCCTTCTTGGTGTACGAACCTATTTAAGGCCTTGAAGTGTGAAATGAACTTTAGCTTTGTTTGAAGATTTGTGTGTGTGCAGTCTTCCTCCCCACTCCCCGGTGTTATAATAATATCCATAGTCAATGAGCTCACATGCACCCTTGCTTTAACTTCATTACTTCAAAATAGATTTTCTAGGTTTATTCGCATAAGTACGTAGTTTGCTAGCCCCGAAATAGACTCCTAAAATGATAGAAATACACCTTGCAAACAGCACGCTTCTTAGCATGAACTATCGCTTTTCAGTGACTGAGAGTCCCTTTGAACCCATTGATGGGCGAATAGTTTCTAGAAATGTCGTGCTTTTATATTTTAAAGGCTTCGTTTAGGGTTAGTGGAAGCATTGTTTATGCGTGCTCATCTTTCGATCAATTCTGTACGGGTTGGAATATTACTCGTTTCTATAAAAGGTCAAGAACATCATTCGCTGCCCAACATAGCGATAGATAGGCCTATATCTGTCTTCTAAAGTTTTATCTAGTGACCCCCAGTCACTAACCAGTTCACTGACCCTCTACTGGGCATCTGTGCTTGTGATACAGAATACGACACATCTTGAGAAGACAAAAAAGCTATTTTATATTTGATTGATGCTCATTTGTTCCCGTAATCATTGCGAGATTCTTTAATAAAGTATAGGCCTGCAATTTACATTTATCACATTTCTATCACACATGTCGTTTGCGACACAGTAAATTGGATATTTTAATGTAAAAAAATCGTTCATAGCGCTTGAAATGCGGATTATGAGAGTCCCATATAAACGCATCCCAGAAGTTTACTATGAACGAGACCCGACAGTTTGTGGAATTGTAAGCAGAAGCAGCACCTAAAAAATGACTTCATGAAACTCACAAATGCTAATGACAAGTTTTTTTTAAAATCATCCTGGAGATTGAGTCTAAAAAATTACTTTTTCGCAGATATTTAGGCACCGGTAAGCCTGTCAGCTTAGAAGTACGCCTGATATTTTCTCTGCGCAGGAGAAATTTCGCAAGGGCAGCCATGTCAGAGATGCATCATCCAACTTCTGACTTGTTAGGGATGCATCCTCGCAGTCCTAATTTCTAAAATTCATTTCATCGATTACATGTCAAAAGCAGGGCGACGGATAAATACAAAATGTCTACAAATTCTAACCCTAGGTTTTTACCGTAGATTATGCTGTAAATGTGTGTTTGTTCAACGCCCCAATCATATCAAAGTCTACAGTAGTGGTATTTGGGCAAATTATGTTTTAGACCCAAGTGCGATTTTTTGCAAACGTAATACCGAGGAGGAGTGCAGTAGCACACGTTTATGGATCGAGAACTGGTGCTGGGTAGTAGTTCTGACGGGATATCTCACCAAAAACCAGCGAGCATTACTCTATAAGTTCTCTCTTCAATAAATCAGATCTCTCTTCAATAAATTAGTTTCTAAGGAGATTTTGGCACTGTTGTGTAATTATTTTCCAGTTGATTTTGTGATATCGCATCAGGAACCTTTTCAGCGAAACTGAACATTTGTAATCATTGAAAAAAAAGAATGAAAGCCGCTTACAACTCACTGTAACACCGAATTAGAGCGCAGCTCTTAAGGAGGAGGAGGGAAGAGTACTGAGAAGAGCGTATACCCCTCCTCCCTCTTCCTCACCTCCTCATCCTGCACGGAACTCCTCCCTCCGAGCGGCGTCGGCGTCGCCATCGTCGTCGGCGTAACAATGAGGTCACGTGACCTTCGTGACGTCACGTAACCCTCATGACCTCACGGAGGTCACGTGAACTCACGGGCTTATAGGCTTATAAGCAAATGGGATGAGTTGGGGGGGGGTATGAGGACAATGAAAGGTGTACTAGATGGCTGTCTTGAAGACCGCTTCACGCACGAGGCCGTGAAGGGAGCCTCTGGGTTGTTGTGGGGTCCTGATGGGATGAGCCTACTGCGAAGGGCACGTAGGTGTCTCTGCACTCTACGGGAGAGGCGACCACACTGCTTTACGGAACGCTTGCAGCGCCGAGCAGTCCCATAAGAGATAGAGCAGATTGACTTGATGTCGGTCTTGATCGGAAGACAGGTTAAAAAGGCTACAGTGCCCATGCTGCAATTGCCACTCAAAGAACCCTCGCTTCACATGCGTAACTGCAGCTCCCGTTCGAATTGGTGGAAGTGTGACCGGCGCACAGCGGCCATAGCCTGGAGGAGAGTATATTCGTCTCCGGGGGTGCGAACCATGAGCTTTGCTCAACGTTCTCACCACCGGAATGCGTAGAAATGTAGCGCAAGGGAAGTTCGTGCCATAATGCACGGTCTGGTGCTAGGTTCGACAGCTTTGGGGCTGAGAAGTAACAAGGCTCGAGGAATTATTTTTGAGAGGGCGAGGACCATTAATTATAAAATCACTCGTAGCATTTGTCTGCCTGTTGCGATCGTCCCGGACTATGTGCTCGAAATTCGCCACGTCTGGAAGTATTTAATACAAATCTAGTGTAGGCACTAAGTTAAGGTTCCAGATAAACTAGAAACTGGTTCCGAGAGTGGAGCCGTTTATTTTATAATTTCCGTCAGAAATGTTCACATCTGTGAACTGGTGTCGCTTCGAACACCATGGGCAGGGCCAGGGAAAGATCGTAATCGTCCCAGTCGTCAGTTGCGGGTTTGCAGTGTTCAATTTAAGCAGGAAGGCAGGAATAAACTTTCGACCGCGGTAGTCGGCGTAGGAGGGCAACCTAATCTGAGGATACGATCAATAGCTTTAAAATTCAACTTCTGCCACGGTTAGATGTACCGCGAGCACCTGAATTATTGTACGGTCTGCCGTGTCAGAAACCCCTCCGTGTCTAATATAATTTCTTGCTCTGCTTGGAGTAGTTCAGAAAACGTAAACCCAGAAAGATAAAACTGCCTCTTTCCCGCACTATCGAGGACGTCCGTGGTAACACAAAAATACTGTGCGTTGCACTGCGGCGATGCTGCACATAAAAATTGGTGCGTATTTTAATCCTAGATGGACGAACACTGTCGTGCGTAGCCTCTATAAATAAAAGCCCTCCCAAAGTTAGCGCTCCACACTCTAAAACAAATCTCTGAGTTCACTTTTCTTCAGAAAACGAGAAAACGAATCACAGTGAAAAATATTAGTATCCCAGAAAATGACGGAGTTTAGGCTACGATTAAACCAAAAATGCGAATGGCGCAACGAGAGTGAGCATGATATTTTTCCTGCGCATTGCCTATGCGCTCATCGCATTCTTTTAGATCTGATCGTTAAGTGAACTTCGTAATTCGATGGGAACCTTATATTTTTCGCCGCGATTGGCTGCTTCCGCGTTCTACAGGAAAGTGGACTCACATACTTTCTTAAAGTGCAGTGAGAGAGGAACTCGAAGTTGGTGTCTCTTGCGCACACACAGCCCAGCCTTGACCCCGATATTTTGCAAATTGAAGTGAACATGCTTGTCTTTTTGCCTCTCGCTTCCTGCACACTCTCCCACTACATGCGCGAGCTCACTCACCCAACACCTTATAGGTAAAGGTCAATTCGAGTACCGTTTTTTATACGTTTGGCTTCATTTTGAGGACTTGCGTGGAGTGACGACCGGGACGTCAGTGCTTCGCACGTGGCTTGACAATCAATTCAGCAAATAGCTTGGCACGCAGTATACGTAGCACGAAAGTCCAGTCACTCGAGGTTGCAGAGTAGAATGTTTGAACGTTGGCGTTATAAAACTTTTACTCGTGTCCAGCATCGCGCTCTCACTATTTTTCTTTCTCTCTCTCCCTCTCTCTTTCTCGATCTGTTTCGCTCTCTTCCTCGCTCTTTCTATTATTCATAAAGTGGCCATGTTCAAAAATTTACTCGATCGTAATTCATAATAAAGGTTTTGGACCTTAACGTTATAAAACATTCCCGCGTCCAGCGTTCTTCAATCTGTGTTGTCGCCTGACACGACCCGCCGGAGTAACTCGGATTCATTTGGGCAAGATTTGAAATACAGCCGTGATTCCACCTGGGGAAGTAACTTAATTCAACTGGTTTACTAAAACGTGTTGTTGGCCTAGTTGGTTCATGATGCACTCTAGAGGTTTTTTGCGTGACACAAGGGACAAAACACAAGCGAGTAGACACGGACAAGCGCATGTGCTTGTCCGTCGCTATTCGCTTGTGTTTTGTCCCTTGTGTCGCGCAAAAAACCCTCTAAACTAGTTTACTATTTGGCACACAGTCAACGTATTACGTAACTCTGATATTCTGGTCTACTATTTTGTACACAGTCAACGTAACTCGTAACTCGCATCTGCTGGTCTACTATTTGGTACAGAGTCAATGTAACTCGTGACTCGGATCTACTGGTCTACTATTTGGTACACAGTCAACGTAACTCGTAACTCGGATCTACTGGTCTACTATTTGGTACACAGTCAACGTAACTCGTAACTCGGATCTAGTGGTCTACTATTTGGTACACAGTCAACGTAACTCGTAACTCGGATCTACTGGTCTACTATTTGGTACACAGTCAACGTAACTCGTAACTCGGATCTAGTGGTCTACTATTTGGTACACAGTCAACGTAACTCGTAACTCGGATCTACTGGTCTACTATTTGGTACACAGTCAACGTAACTCGTAACTCGGATCTACTGGTCTACTATTTGGTACGACAGTCAACGTAACCCTCGTAACTCGGATCTAGTGGTCTACTATCTGGTACACAGTCAACGTAACTCGTAACTCGGATCTAGTGGTCTACTATTTGGTACACAGTCAAGGTAACTCGTGACTCGGATCTACTGGTCTACTATTTGGTACACAGTCAACGTAAGTCGTAACTCGGATCTACTGGTCTACTATTTGGTACACAGTCAACGTAACTCGTAACTCGGATCTACTGGTCTACTATTTGGTACACAGTCAACGTAACTCGTAACTCTGATCATCTGGTCTACTATTTTGTACACAGTCAACGTAACTCGTAACTCCTGCATCTGCTGGTCTACTATTTGGTACAGAGTCAATGTAACTCGTGACTCAGATCTACTGGTCTACTATTTGGTACACAGTCAACGTAACTCGTAACTCGACTACTGGTCTACTATTTGGTACACAGTCAACGTAACTCGTAACTCGGATCTAGTGGTCTACTATTTGGTACACAGTCAAGGTAACTCGTGACTCGGATCTACTGGGTCTACTATTTGGTACACAGTCAATGTAACTGGTAACTCGGATATACTGGTCCTACTATTATGGTATAACAGTCAACGTACTCGTAACCTTGGATCTACTGGTCTACGATTTGGTATACAGTCAACGTAACTCGTAACTCGGATCTACTGGTCTACTATTTGGTACACAGTCAACGTAACTCGTGACTCGGATCTACTGGTCTACTATTTGGTACACAGTCAACGTATCTCGTAACTCGGATCTACTGGTCTACTATTTGGTACACAGTCAACGTAACTCGTAGCTCGAATCTACTGGTCTACTATTTGACACACAGTCAACGTAACGTAGTCAAGCGCTTTTGCCTGAATGAAGTTTATCAATGCCATAGTGGTGGCATCTTTACGTGACCTTCCGGAGGACAGTGCGGCGCATTGGTTGGCCATGAATTCCGCGTCAGCGTTCGGCTTGGGATCGTGTTCGGTCGGTAAAAACACGATCGAGTTCCATCCAAACGATTAGGCAGCACTCGTCTGACGGTCTGCCGTAGCAGGGGAACAAAATCGGAAACTGGTTAGATCCAGCGGTATAACACGTTCTGTGTTAAAAAAGAGAACAAAATTGTAAATATCAGGCTAATAGAAGAAAAGAGCGCAGCGAAAACGTTTAAAACAGATCCCCACAAATTGAAAGCTTTGCACAAAGCGTAATAACCTATTTGATGGCCAATTAACTCCTATAATTTGACAGTGCCAGCACCAGGGTCACTGACAGGTTTAGACACGCAGGGCGTGGCGATACCCGAGGACCTTACTATTGCCCCGCAGCCAATCGAATTGCAGCATTCGCCGATAAGAACGTTGAAGAACCAATCACGAAGCAAGGATCTTGAACATATAAAGTCGCACCATGCGTTTCTTAAGCTCTCAGTGACTATATAGGCATAAAAATAAGTTGAAACGCCTTAAAAGCTTTTAATAATAATTAATAATAATTCTTTATTTTCTGCGCACACAAACAACTTTTCAGTCTCCACTGTGATGCACTAAAATACTAAAATACAAATACCGCAAAAACTAACACTAAATACAAATACCACAAAAAATCTCATTAAGATATCT
This sequence comes from Ixodes ricinus, assembly GCA_037355805.1. Classification (NCBI taxonomy): domain Eukaryota; kingdom Metazoa; phylum Arthropoda; class Arachnida; order Ixodida; family Ixodidae; genus Ixodes; species Ixodes ricinus. The sequence goes on from JAZHYW010016399.1 coordinate 56,023, forward strand.
AGGCGAAAGATATCAATTCACGAACAAGCAAGGTAAATTCCAGAAGACACATGAAAATTTCCAGGTGATGTTCCTTATTGAAGGCCAGTTGAATCCGTGACAAAGGGGATACATGGGACATGCAAGATGGATAGAACGTTAATATATTCCGGCTGGCCCTTGATGGAACATGGAAGTTTTAAAATCTCCGCAACCAAGTTGGACAAAGGGCAACACGACCTACACTGCCCACTAAGAACTTCGAGTGAGAAGCTGATTGCTCACTCCAAGGAAGGACACGTTCGCCGAAACATGGATGTATAAAAAAAACGTCCCACAGTCAGATCCCGAGTACCAAGAAATACAAAATATACCTTGCATTGAGGTGTAATTCGGACTTAAGAAGGAGCCTTACGTCTTCTTTCCCAATGAATCACCGCAATCGGAGCTAACAACTTCAACCCAATAGAGGGAATATGTTCAGGACTTGCTTTTTCTTTGTCTTCGCCTTATAAACTTTTATAATACGGGTACTAAGAAGTCAGTATTTCAATTTTGTTCGCGTGTTTAACATTAAACTTTGGTTTTTGCGCTCAGTAATTCATCACGCACTGGCATATTTTAGTTTTTGATAGATCATGCGAGAAATACGTCTGATTATTGAATCTAACCGCCATTTCATTCGCTACAGTGGGATCTCGTCTGCGACCGCAGCCATCTTCCAAGTCTCGTATTCACCGTTACCAGTATCGGCAGTGCCTTGGGTACTCTCATATTTGGCGGCCTATCGGACAGGTGGGGAATATCTTTTTATTACTTTATATTACGATAGTTCACCCCTGCGCTCGTAATACTTTGTGCAGTTAAACAGCTTTAATAATTTTCGAGATAAATTCAAAATTGTACTTGAGACACAATTTTATAATACAAAGTTTAGTAACATGGTGGTGAGCATGTTTATAATGATATGGATATATATGTTTTTCATGTCGAAGACAAGCCTGTTTAAAATTTGGTATGTTAATGTGAACATTACTCTGACCGTTCGAAGAGCCATGGGTACAGCAGTATTTTTTTCGACCATAATTGTACATCCGCTCAAATTTCGACTTCATGTGCAGACGTGAAGAATTGTAAAACCAAAGACGGAATATAATGAGCTTTTGAAATACTTTTATATAAAAATATTGTATTGATTTTGTTATGAAATAAACGTCTCTAATGTTTGATAGCTTTTAAGGGTCACATGAAGGCAAAGTAGTCTTATAAAGAGAAGTATATGCAAAAAAGAAAACGCATTTAGTGAAACGATCTTATATGAAAAGACCTTGTACTTTTCGTAAAGGAAATTTGTATTTAGCATGAACTGATTCTTCCCTCCTCCCTTCCCCTTTCATGGGATAAGCATATGAGATGACTGGAAATGTCAGCACAATTAAACTGTGCAAGCCAACAAAGTAACAACAAAAACGTTAATACATTTATGACCCTTTCTTTAAACTGAATGCATGAAAAAGTTTCTTGCATAGATTGCTCAACGGGACATTGAACACTAGCGCGTCGTTTTTATCTGTGCCTACATGGATTCTCCTTTACAGGATTGGGCGAAGACATGCTTTCTTCGTTACGGTGATTGTGGCCGTTATTTCTGGAATATCATCAATCCTGGTGACGAACTTCATAGCATTTACCGTTCTGCGGTTTGTCAACGCCACAATAATGCCGCAAATATTTCAACTTCCGTACATAATACGTAAGTGACCCTTAAAAGGTGCGATTATAAAGATACAGTTGAAATAATGAAATTTAAACATAACTATATAGCTTGCACCTTTATTGCGTCTTGTAATTATCAGAGATGTTTCTCATACTAATTTTATCATTAGCGTTGGGAGATCGTGTCCTAATTTGCATTCTTCGAAGAAAAGAGTATTATATGTTGTAAACCGCGGTACGTCATGTCTGGAACCCTGAATTTACAAGTTTTTACTGTGATTGCTTGATAACCAGTGACGAATATCCAGAGATGAGCGCAGTGTGTGTTGTGGGCGTCCTTGTTGTTCCCTACAGTTATCTGTGTTATATTTGATCTTTTTTGTATCTTGTAGTTGATGTTTTCAGAAACCTAACCATCGTATAAAAACTCACTAGAACTGTAAACTTAAGCGCTGCGTACGATTGCCAGTAAGAGACATCTTAAAATAAAAGAATCTATTTTTGCGAAATTTGTTTTTATCTAGTGCTAAAAAGTTTTCCACGCAATAAAAGTTAGCTGTCTGTTTAATTTATTATTTCTGAACATATTATTTTTGATATAACAAAATTGTGGTACCTCTACAGAAAAAACTAAATTGAAGAACTAACACTTCGGTTTCACCAAACCTCAATGCCGGCAATGATCGAAAATATTTGTGGCGTCAATTATCTGCCAGTGTTCCACGTGTTTTCGTATTCTCCAGTTCTTTTCTTGCTGAAGACCGATGGGCGGTAGATAGGGAGTCAAACAGCGCTTGGTTGTAAAAGGGGAGCGAGGGAGAGTGTTAACGAGTGCGCCACAAAGCGGAAGGGTGTGGGAAACTACACATCATTTAAAGTTAGCTTAGTTCTCCCATAGTTGCCTTGCAAAGAGATGGGAATTGTTAAAATATTACCAAATATGTTTGTTCTTACAAAGAAAACACATGCCATTTGCTGTGAAATATTTATTCTACGTATTATGTAGTTTATAAATATCTTACATTAAGACAAATACGTATTGAGTTTCATTTTTAATATTTATTTAATATTTGTGCTATGATCCCGATAAAGGCACTCGGTTTCAGCATCGCATAGCTGTTTTTGAATAAACATGATTGTATATCCATTTTGTTAGTTGATTGTTTAAACGTCTTTATAGACATTGCCATGCTGGTTTTGGAGAAGGAGTAACTATTGCTCCGCTATCGTTTATGGAATACCGTTTGCCTTTATACTTGGCGTAATACCCCGCAGATGGGCAGTTGTAGATAACATAAGCAAAATTGTTTGTTGACCAGTAATTTTACAAACTTGCTTGACATCATGTATGCTTGTATATTTAAAAACAACACCTTTATGCTTAAGGAATATCCAAGAAGCTACAAATATCTGAGAAACTTAGCAAGTGTACTGAAAATGAATCCAACTTTTTTAGACTTCTTACTCTCATCCCAAAAAATTGAATAGGCGTACAGATAATAGTTCTTTATTACAAATTTGAAAAGGAAAACGAATGAGCGTAAATGTTAAAAATATACTGCAGCATGAAAGGACGAAATTATCATATTAAATAATCACCATAATACAACGCTTTAGCTGAATCGCGGTGAGCAATACGCCACACATTCGTAGTTTAGATGCCTCGTGGATGCTTTTCGCGTCTAGGATATCTTAGTTCGTTATTCGCCTGAACAATGTCTTTATGACACCACCAGTCCTTTTGTTCGAAGCCTGGTATCTATGTGATAGGAAGTGGCTTAAATTTTTTTTGAACCGTTAAAAAAAATAGTCTGAAAACCAACCGCACTTACAGCTATCTAAACAATGGGGAGATGTTTGATGTGTGGTACAACCACCCCCAAGGGTGTTTTGTGAAGAATATTTATAGATCTTCTAGGAAACCAGGTAGTTAGGCATCGACGTCAGAAGCTTTCTTTATAAAGCGGCTTCGTTGTTCAAGCGCACTTTGACTCTGACAAAGCGAAACAAAAGCTGTACAAAACCCTAAAGGTCCGTTCACAATCCTGCGACCTCTTAAAACTGGGTTCCTGAAAACCTCTTACAACGAGAGGACACACTGGCGCCATCTATTGGGTAGCAGTGTAAACTTGGCGGTCCGGCATATTTTCTATTTCTCTCGCGCATTATCGTTTCTTTCTTGGCTCGAAAAACTCTTGTCAACGTTATAAACGAGCCTTTCTAATAGGTATTACGCACATTTGACCTCGGAAATCCCGCGAAACCTTCGCTCTTGTGAAATGCATTTCCAGGGTAACCGCATAGATGGCACCAGAATGCCAGTGTGTTTCCTCATCCTAAGAAATTTTAAGAAGTTTTAACAGATCTCGTCTCTCTCGGTCGTACTCGGTTGCAAGAGTGTGAACGGGCTTTTAGCTTAGAGCGTGAACTGTGTTAAGAAAGTCGTAGCATAATAATAACATATTGCTGGCATAATTATTATTAAATTATTTTTCTAAACACTATATTTAAATTGTATATGAGTCAGAAAAAGGTCGGCTTCTTGCGCAACCATGCTTTCGCTAGCTTGTACATCTTGTTAAAAATACCATGTAGTGAAAGCCTCATCTCAAGAATTTCAAAAATTTATTCTTGTTTGTTTATTTTTATTATCTGACACGTGTATTTACAATATTTTGTTAGCCAAAACCAAGCAACTTCCCCCCCCCTCCCGGCGTTATATATTTGTCAAGAGAAATGGTAGTGCACAAAGACCCATATTATATACGTCCCATTTCAGTGCGAACACTTTTCTCGAACTGTTCAAAATATTGCAGAACTGGTGCACGGTTACGTGTTCCACCAAGGAAGCACTGTTCGACACCAGCTTAAACAGTTGAGTTTTTGTTTTTTTTTTGTTCCCACTTTCAGTACTGGAGCTTGTGGAGCCGAAGTACAGGACGTCGATGCTTGGCATCGCGTGGATGGCCTGGACATTGGGCCTCTGCGCGTTGCCACTGGCAGCCTACCTGTGCAGGACGTGGATTCTGCTCGGGCTGATATGCTCGGCGTGCGCCGCCCTCAACTTTTTATATTGGAAGTACGTTCCCCGGATACTGATCACAAGGGATAGCGCAACGTTAGAAGCAGGATTGCCAAACTAGCCTGTGGACATAAGTCCAAAAAGCAACATGATTAGATCAAATGCATGATTACCACTTGCAACCCTTACTTGCATGAAGGCCAACGGCCGCACCTTTATACCAGCATTTATGCATCTCCACTACTCTAGTAGTCTTAAGTTTGCCTCCTGAGAATTTTCTCAAAATTAAGGAGATCTTTCAAAAACACTGGGAAGGCCGTGTTGCTCCTTCAATGAACGCAGGAGGTATGGCCTCTCGTGGTCAGTAAAATTGGGCATGTTGATGACCTGAGGTTATAGGAAAGTTGGAAACATAATTGACCATAAAGTGACGAATGATGCATATATAATCGTAACATTTGGGTGAAGTTTGTATAGGATAGCTCACTTTTTAACATTACTTTATTATACAATGAACATGTCCACATTCTAGACATAACTTTAGCGTAGACCGTCGAAATACTAAGAACACCTATCGAGACATAAGCCGCTATTACGCTTTCCAATTGCCTAAAGAGGGAAATCGCAACTTCACGGCACGCTTCCAGAGTTCTTATGTGTGCCTTCTTTACTCGTGCCATCCTCGTCGAATGCATCCGTATCAAGTTACATTTTATTACAATTATGAAAAATGAGACACAAGCCAGATACAGACCGATATGCCATACACCCACACGCAATGTCTTTCAGCTCCGTTTGTTCGAATGAGTGGTCAGTGATGTGGTGTTCTATAGTCGCTGACGCGATGAGAATGGTAGGAAGTCTCTTTCGGATGCTCAGAATCCGGTTCGCGATCATTTCTTTCTGTCGTGCTTTTTGCGCGAGAACGCTCAAAACTGACGAGATACCAAAGTGCTCTGGCTCATACCCAAAACGTCGCGGGTTCGAATCTGGCCTCCGCCTAAAATTCTTCACATTTTTTTAAGGCAAATGAATTACTTTATAAACGGAAATCATTGGAAACATGCCGTGACCTCTAGTTAGGATTACTTATAATGTTTTATTCACTTTCCAATTCACGCGTGGCGTCACGCTTGTACGTGAGCGTTGTGGGTTGTCTGAAATTTCCGCGCGAGGTGATATGGCTGTGAGGTCATGACCCTATCGAACAATCAGGAATTTCCCGTCTTACTGACGTCGACGCCGACGCCGGATTTTCTGCGAACGAGCTCCTAAACACCATCGGACTAAAATTAGGGGGACTGTTATAAGGGATGCTCTCCTTAGAGGAAGGGATTGCCACTTTTAATCTCAGATATAGTTGAAGAAGTCCTAAAAAGCGCGACCGAAGTCAGCAGTGCAGTTTTCGAGAGACATTTTTAGCGGTGTGCAACATGACCAAGAGATTGCGGTGCAGGCGGCAACAACTAATATCCCGGGAGACACGACGTTTTAGATGTAGTTAATGCAATCAGAAACAAATATCTCCTTAAGATATGCACAAATATTTAAAATACTAGGATCTATGACCTCAGGTATTTTATTTCGAAGAGATAAAATGATCATCTTTGTTGAAATTACCCGAGAGTGCGTAAACAATTGCAATCTTTGTAGAAGAAAAAGGTACAGAGGAAATGAAACGCCTCAAACATGATCAACATCCACCAGCTCGTCTGCATATTCACTTTATTTTTGATTAAGTGTTCATTGTCCTTCATAATTTTATGCACTGAAAGGTAGTTTATGAGTTCGAGTAAGGCCTTATTCCCACAGCCGTTTCCTCGCCACGTCCCGGCGCCGGCGGGGAAGGCGCCGTTCCGAAAACAGGGCGGAGGAGTGTTCGTACCAGCGGCGACCGAGCCACCGGCGGTGGTCACATGGATGGATGAATAGATGCTGGCGGATGTATAACCTCGATTTTGGGTGGTAGCTGGGACCATCTAGCCTAGAAACCTTTCTGCACCTCTTTAAAAGTTTGCGTAAAACTTGTGTACCCTGTTAGATTACAACCGTATAACCCATTAATTTTGTGTACAATTCCACACTTCCCTAGATCTCTACCACCAATCTTGGAACCATCTCTTTGTGACTACTGACCGCCAAATGTAGCAAACTATCGGCGTCGATCGGCTCCGTCACAACTTCTTCGTTTCTTGGAGCTTGCGTTTGGGTCGGCGATGACAATCTTTTATGTTTGAAAACATATTTTTTTCTACATCACTAAACAAAAACGACAGGATCTACTTTGAGCACGTTTCACATCAATCACTCGTTATGCCACCTTTCGTCCCCGATTATCATCAACCACCGTATTTCCTCTCTCTGGCTGTTCTTTCTCTAAATCGCATTTACGTCTATTGTGAAGGAACCGATCTGGTCTCATTATTTTGAGCGGCAGCTCAGCGGAAAATCTGATTTTCTGTTTAACCGTTGTTGAAGAGCCGTAAACATTAAACAACGCGTGCGTCGTGTCTCTCCTTCTCGAAAAGAGCTTCGTTGATTCCTCGTCGTGGCACGGTACGGTTGATTCCCGTTTCCGGGGCCCTGCCCATGGTCCCCCAACTTTTGAGAATTCGCCAGATGGAGTGAAAGTTTCCTTTTTGAATTGGTCTTCCCTCGTTGGGGCGGGACTCCGGCGCCCCCGTCTCCCGTCAGCACCGGAGACGTAGAACATCATCTTTCGTCTCCTTTCGGTAACCGGCGCCACGATTTGGGGCCCAAACTGGTCCGAAAACCCACTCCCCGGCGGGGAACACCGTCCTGCGTTCCCGCCGGGACGGGGAAAAGAAAGTTGTGTGAATAGGCCTAAAATAACCCTACGCTCACTGTCAGAAGTTTAGTAATGTGGCATGTTAGAAGGATGTCGTCATAAAAACAAGGTTTTTAGTAAAACGAAGTAGTTTAGAAAGTTTATTTAGAAGCAGCGTTCAAATATAATTGTGTAAAATAGAAACATAATGGTTATAAAAAAATAACAATAATACTAATAACTTTTTTTTCTGGCGGTTGATAGGAAATTTGGTGTTTCAATATTTACATCATTTGTACTGAAGCTAATAGCATTTTCGCAGAGTAACGCTCAGCTAATTATCTTCAGGTTAAACATAAGATATCTTTGTTTTTTTCCCTTGCACAGTGTAACAACGTAGCGCTTCTCTACCTTTTACTTATTATTTTAAATGGACCCATCTCTTCCCTTTTATAGGCTTATACCGGAATCCCTCGATGGCTACTGACTCAAAACCGCGTTAGAGAAGCCGTGGTCATCCTGAAGCGAATTGCCAAAACGAATGGTGTTGTTCCACCAGAACACCTGGAGACGGATTTAATGGTACATGCATTTTTTGCCTAAATATTAAATGCAGCAAGGTTGTCTTGAATTACATTGTTCAAGGAGTTGCAGTACACAGTAGTTGTTTTAGAGAAGATCAAAGTGTATTGCTGCTGTCTACATAAAAAGTTAAACTTTAAGGTAACATTTGGTGAAGGGAATCGAGACTTCGTTGAGGTGTTCATTTAAATTTTTGTTCAGACGACATTTAAACCAATTGGGTCAATATATGTGACTGTGACTTTAATTATAATATATATATATATATATATATATATATATATATATATATATATTAATCATTCCTAGCTTTGACAGAGCGACATAAACATACAATCTTGATTAAAGAGTGAGTGTTACATTATGCCTGTAATGTTTCAGTTTTCTAAACAGTGAAACGTTTATTAAGATAGTTAAGTAAATTATACAATATCGACTGAAAACCTCGCTAGAAATTATGCGATTTACAAACTCAAATAATTTTACAATTATGTGACAAGTCATCAAGAAATCCAGCAGACTACTTTGTTGTTATTGTTTACGAACAACGTGACAATGAACCTTGTTACTAGAAAACAGTATTAAAATGAATTTTATTTAAGCATTTGATTTAAGGTTGAGAACGTAAAAATATAGTTATCTTCACTCTTAAAAGAGACAGTCTGGTTTTCACCTAAATTTGCACACGTAAAAATGTGGAAGTGAATTTAGTACTTTACCTACTAAAACGTTGTGACCTGTTTTCTTCTCAGAAAGTTCAAAAGAAGCTGGAGGAAGAAAAGTCAGAGGCGGTGACATCAACAATGGATATTCTACGAATGTCAAACATTAGAACCAATTTTCTTATCGTTACATTTTCTTGGTAAGTACAGCATATGCAATATATCTATCGAAGCTACTTCAGTATGCGACTCGAAATAGTGTCAAACGAATTGAACACAAGGTTTTAAAAGGAAAATATTCAGGAATGTATATAAAGGCTGCTTGAAAATTACACACGAGCGCACGTTGACATCGCCACACAGTCACACAAACCTGGAACTCGTGGAATGTTCGAGCCTTTTATGCTTTATTTATGACTAAACAAAAGGAATGCTAAACAAAAGGAATACCATCTAGAGCTTGCGAGGATATAAACGTATGTCATAATATAGGCTCTAACTGCACGCCTGTGCGTTATCGCAGAAATTTAGTGAGGAGAATTGAACCCGGAGAACAGAAATAAAATACATGCCGGCGGTACTCTGACAATTGTATGCACAAAACATGTTGATCCTATACATTCCCGCGACATATTCGGCGTTGCAACGCTATGCTACATTTACTACGAAGTTTAATGTATGGTGGAAGCTGCATGCATCTCTGTATAAGCAAGCATAAGCCTTATAAGTGACTGCAGTCTCTGCACCAAACCCCAGACTGAACTTCCTATGGTGATGGTATACCGGGTGTTATTTTTTATTCGAAACAGATTTATTTAAAAAAAGCCGTGAAAGTTACACTTGTGCTGCTTGTGGAGGTGAGTTATACGGCCAGGGGGACATATTATAGGGGGCTAATCGTAACGATCAATTGGTCAATTAATTAAAATTCGTTAATTAACTTTTTAATTAATTAAAATAGACATATGGTTCCAATTAGAAACTTGCACAGCGTCACCGAAAACCACTAAATCAGTCATTTTCAGTAATACTTGGAGCGCGTGACAAGCGTAGTAGTGCACTGAAGTTACCGCTCGTGGAGCAGGTACAAAGCTAGAGGTTGAGATAAGGCGCCCGCGCGATTTTTCCGTCTCTTATCTAGCCCCAGCCTTGCACCTGCTCCACGAGTGGTAACTTTAGTGCACTACTACGCTTTTCACGCGCTCAAAGTCTTTCTGAAAATGACTGATTTAGGGGTTTTGGATGATGCTGAGCAAGTTTCTAATTGGAACCATATGTCTATTTTCATTAATTAAAAAGTTAATTATCGAATTTTAGTTAATTAGCCAACTGATCGTTACGATTAGCCCCCTATAATATGTCCCCCTGGCCGTATAACTCACCTCCACAAGCAGCATAAGTGTAACTTTCACGGCTTTTTTTAAATAAATCTGTTTCGAATAAAAAATAACACCCGGTATAACTAATTTGTACACCTAGTGCACAGTTTCTGAACTGGGGTTAGTTTTTAGGGCAGCGTGTTTTTACCGAAAGTTTCATAACCGCATTGTTACAAATAGAAAAAGGTCAGCTTGTCGTCAAAAAGGGAGATTTGTTCTGCGGTAAACCTGTTCTTAAATCAACACATAAATGTAGATACTGTCTATGGTTCGCTGGGCGCGATATCTACAGGGTGTTTTTGAGAGTTGTTCGGCTGTAAAAAATATTCATATTTGAAAACTAATAAACGAAGTGGATTAAAACTTTTTCAGAAAGGTGACTTTAGATAATTTGTTCATCATACTAAAATTTGATGAACGTGGAATCCAGGAAACAAGTGAAGCATAAAAAATCGTGTTTTCCCTACGCACAAATAAGAAAACAGTAAAAACCGTCTGCTTGGCACTGCTAGTCATATATTACAAAGCGTAGAGCAGAAACATGAAAAGTCATTTGAAATCAACAGCCGGAAGCAGATGTAACAGATCCGAGCATGTGTGGTACCACCTGTGAGTAGCAGCGTCAACAAGACATTTTTTCTGTAGTTTTCCTCCCTGTGAGCAGGAAAAACAATATTTTAGACTAAATTTTTAATTAACTGAAACTCCCACTCGTGCATATTGAGTGTACTGAATGCACCACCTCCGTTCAGCTATGTAAAGTGTTTCAATGCACACCGTTCATTAGCATATTTGTACAGACTTTAATACCGAATGCCGAGTCAAGGGGTAATACTAATATATGCTTTGTGAGTGAATTGCAAAAAAATACTTTTTATTTTTAGGGAGCGTTGATGACCGCAGAATTAGCAAAATATTGCATATTTATATTAATCATCAGCCACTTAGATAATGCAATGCACCTATGAATACATTAAGGATAGCTTTTCGCTAAAAATACCAAGGCTGGCCGCACTACAAAATGTTAAGCTGCCTGCGAGGAAGTAATCAGATCGTTGTTCGGTTATACATATCCGAATAATAACTTTTCTAATGATCGTTTTGTTTTTGCATTTAAAGGATAGCCAACAGTTCTGCGTACTATGGCCTGAGCATCAACGTGACCAACATGAGTGGGAACGAGTTCATCAACTTCTTCCTTCTGGGCCTTGTTGAGTTTCCGGCCTGCGTCCTTTCTTGGTGGGCAATGGAAAAGTTTGGCCGACGTTGGATGAACGTCTTTTTTCAGGCGATGGTCAGCTTCTCCTGTTTGGGTTTTTGCTTTGTTCCTCCAGGTGAGGTACCCATCTCTTACATAAGCCCTTTGAAAGTGAATAGAAGTTGGAAAGTATCTGGATTTATTCAACGTCTTGGATTCAAACTGAAACGCCTAGACAGTCTGCTTAAAATTATGCGGTCTCACCATATATATCTGTGTGAATGCACTGGCACAAGCCTGCTTTATCATATTACCTAAGGCAGGACGACAATCGGAGTATACGCCCCAAAATGGCACGCATATGCCTTCCGTCGTACAGCCTGCAAAAACATGATCAGTGTGACCCATAAAATCAGATGACATAACTGTTTTTGATCATTGTATAAATACAATCATTGAAACCCAAAACGAAAATCTTTGCTTGACCATGAGCAAATGTCTCATAGGCTTATTTTCCGGCTGAATTCGCTAGGAGTTTTCTCAAGCGCTGTAATCCTTTGAGTTATTTCATTGTGCGCTACCTACCTGATTTGTATATAATTAAACGCACTGACCTTCTTTCATGTGTAACATTTATGTTGTTTACTCTTCGTCAAAATTATTATTTTTTACTTTTTGCAGTAGTCAACGCACTGCAATACTTCAAATTTGCTTTTATAGACTGATAATGCTACGTCTTAGATCGATGTTGCTAACAGGATACTATTACCGTCGGATGTCATTAATTATTTCAGGACTTACTCCAGGGTGTAAGATAGGCAAGTGGGAAACGACCACTGAAATCTGCCGCAGCGGTGTGACCAGATTGATCCTCCTGGCAGTTTTCGCTCGGCAGCTACTTCCGCCTTACCATAGATGGAGCGATTGCATACGAAGGCCAGAGCCCTATATACTGGGAGAGTTTGGCCGATGGGCGAAGCCTATCGCCCGGTAAAACAAGCGGGCTTTACGATGACACAAAATGGGGATTTTGCTTTTGGCTACTCTACTTACGTGCGCTAGTCCAAATGCGCGGTTAGTATTTATTTTATAAATACGATTTCTTGTACTGTGACATTTTGTTAGGCCTGTAATTGGTCACTGTATAGAAGCACTGGCCATCTTCTATTATTCTCCAGAAACATAACTTTCACATACGTTTTATTTTTTTGCTTAAAACGAAAATTTGGCTTTCTCAAACATAAATAAATCTGGCTATTGAGGTAAGGGTTTGCAACGCCTCTTATAGATGGCGCTCGTCACGACACTGAATTTTAGGGTGCTAATTTTTGAGACCCGATATTCGAAGTATTCAAAATTCACTTTTCACAAAAGAGGAATAAGTTTAGGCTCATATAATTTTAAGCGATCGTAGCAGTTAAAGGCATGCTGAACCGAAATCTGGATTTCACAAAACACGCGGCAAAAGTGTGCAACGGGATGCTACAAACACCAATACATCACTCATACAGCGATATCTCGAAAAGGATGACCGTAGTTTTCAAAAAAAGAAGGCGCATTTGAGAGAAATGTTTACGTCATGTTTTTCCGAGAAGGAGAGGGAACGGCCTCGCGTCTTCTCCGCCTCGCGACCTTGAGGGAGTGAAGCAAAGAGAGGAGGAAACGAGATATCTTCACGTCACGCGCCTGGTCTGCCTGGTTCAATCTCGACTTCTTTTTCCAAAAATACGGCCGTCCATTCGAGATATCGTCTTATGAGTAGTGTTGTAGGAATGGTAGCGTCCCGCCTACATCTCCTGCATTTTTTTAAATACAAATTTCTGTTTACCATTGCTTTAAGTAACTTTGAGCTGCTGACTACTTATGCAGCGCGACAAACACTTACACTAGCGAGAAACACTTCTATTACAATGGTCGGTCACAACATACCATGAGTGCCTAATCCAGAGTGGGTTTGAAATTCGATAACACGAAATTGCGGAGGCAACGTGCCACCTCCTGGTGGCCTTACTTCCACTGGTGGTTGTTGGACTGTCGGCATCTTCAAAAATGTGCCAAACACTCCCAGTATAAAAGGTTCTTCGGAAGGCGATGATCTCCAGTTTGCATGGAACTTTGCGTAAGAGCGCAACGTGTCAGCAATATTCTTTAATTAAGAAAAAAGTATTGGCCGAATTCTTCCGAAAAAAATTACCACACGTTTACATATCTATATTTTTCTTAACTTTAATGCACTTTCCAAGTCGTGCAAGCGCTTTGCAATGCGAAGTCGTCTACAAAACGTCTGACGCGATCTTTGCTATTTGTTTGGTTTGCTCCCGAACGCGCTTGGAGCAGAGGAATATAACGGTAGCAGACATGATTGGCTTTTCTCGTCGTGTTTTGGTGTCTGTGGACAGCCAAACTTCTTGAGGTATGTGGCGTTACATTTATGTTCCGAATTGTCAGTCGGGTTGCGCCCCGAAGAAAAACTTGGGGATATTTAACGCGGGAGACATTGAGTTCGGGTGACTGTCGTGCTGATAATAATGTGATCGCAATGAAGTGCTACGGCGTACCGCTGTCTTCAAATCACGTCGGACTAAAAATTAACTTGCTTGCGCATGAACGGCGGAAACTTATAAGCTAGATCGCCGAACACATCTGCTGGCGGAGTGGAATCGACGCCGTCGAGGCATTCACGGCATGCCCAGTTGACTTATTAGTTACCTTCGTTTTGTCGCGTTGCGCGCTCCCTTGATTATCTTAGCTTGTAATGCAAAACAACGGGCAGAGGACCTAAATAATGAAATAAATTAGTTTTCTCGATTAAATTTGCGTCGTTCATGCACAGTTAACGTAATAAATTGCCAGTGGCTTGCATTTTCTGCAAACTTAATGGGGATAATGTGATCTACAACGAAGCTGTATATGACTCGTAAATCGGATTTCTGAAATGTTTTCGTGTCGGCGTCCTCACGAAAAAAACAACAAAACCATCAGCGATTGAATCGAAATGTGCATATCACGTATACAACATACAACACAGCATTCGTTTCAATAAAAAACAAGCACACAACAAAGCATCCAAACAAAATAATTGATGATAAGGCGCTCATGCTAACAATGCAAAGCACATTGCGCTCACCGCATACGTTTCCGGGTAAAGATTACTGTTGCGCAAGCTGCCGCGGCGACGGCAGCTTGCGACGTGGGGAGTGACGTCACTAGCCTTTCATAGATAAAAGGTTTGGGTACTGCCCATTTACTTTTTTTTCGTCAATCATTTGATATATACCCTTTTGCTGTTTACAAACATGAACTACCTCCTGCGTCTCAAGCGACTTCCGGTCGCTCAGCCTTAGCGAGCCTGTTGAGCTCGCTTATTTCACCAGTTCTTGAAAGCATAAATGCTACACCTAGACCAAAGTTAAGAATTTAACGAGTACCCTCGGCTGGACAACTTAATGTCTTGGAGGAGGCAAGTTGGTTTACATGAATATTCGAAAATTTCTAACAGATCTCGCGCTTCACATTTCTTCGACATTTCAGGCAGCGGTGTTCGGAGGACATTGCTTATTTTTTTTTTTATGAACCTGAAGTTCTCTGGGATGTAAAAGACTAGAGCACCACCAGGTGACGCTTGATATGAAAGGGGTCTGTAGTGCAGTGGGCAATCGTTGCAGGTGATACCACAGCTTTGCTAGCCAACCAGCTTCACAACGTGGATTAGAGCCCCGAATTTTTCGTGATGATGATGCTTAGTAAGAGCTTCAAATCAGTACTGATTTGAAGCTCTTACATTTAAATCGGGTGGTCCAATGGTTATTGAAACCTAGGTTGTAGGATTTATGTGGCCCCTTTTCTGCACCCTTAGCCACCAATTCTCTGATTGCTTTATGGTGTTTTCCACCACTCGTTTGGTCCACCCTCCGTTGGCCTTCGACATAGCGTTAGCGCCGTTGACGTTGTTTCTGCATGTAGATGATACAGGCTCCGGAACTGGCTCAAGGCTTAGCACCCCCGCGAGTGAGCGCTCCCGGTCGTCTGCTTGCACTCCGCCGATGGTGACGGTGGCACTCACGCGCACAACAGTACGACATGTTCGAGCGCTTGATTTGATTTGCGTGGCGCCATTTATGTTGAGTGCTACGAACCTTCTTGAGGCGAGGACACAATCGGGTCGTCCAATTGGGTCTCGTTTCCCCACCTCCCTAGCTTACACGCTTCCCTACTTTTATATTGGTATTGACGCCATAGGTGTTGTACTTGTCAAGCTTTTTTTGACAGAAGACAAACACGTTTCATGCAAATCCGGAGTTTAAAACCTAAATCCAATATAAATGAGCACAGTCAGTCGCCATACGAAAGGCAGCAGTACAAGTGCTGCATGTGCTGGCCAATAAATGTTTTTACTAGTGGGCTGAGGGAAACAAGAGATATGTTTTTGGAGCCTCCTTATGACCATTCGTCCCCAAGTCACCAAATGACAGACATATGTTTTCGGGGAATCCCGGACAAAAGCTCACGGGACAAAAGCTCACCGGACAGAAGCTCACCGGACAAAATCTCACCGGACAAAAGCTCACCCATTTTTTTACAGACGAGGACAAAAGCTCACCAGGAAAAAGGTTTATGCTGGTCTTAACACGAATGCGGACAATTAGGTACATGCGTGCTACACTAAAATGCAACGATAAATTAAATCTGATAGGCGTATGGATTGGTTAGAAGCGAATGTAGTTCCCTACTAGATCCAGCAGTCTTGGTGAGTCTCGATGTAACTGTAAGCCCTCGCAGATATTTTTAAGACGATTCTACAGGCGCAGAGTGGTTTTTGCACCCCGCTTCACTGGGGGCTCAGCTCTCCGGGCTTGTGTCAATACCATGGCAACGAGCGCCTGATCTTGCTGTAGGCATTCAATCAGCCTCCAGACGCTTGGACAGGCGTGGCCGACAAGCTTTTGGAACCCGGTATTCCATCCTTTGCAGGTGTTATTCGTACGGTGTTTATCTTCAAGAGTGGCGTCGTAGATACTCTACCGTTCCGGGGAAACTCCGGTCGTCATTGCCGTAGTCAGGCACTTGGGTCCCAAATAGTTGCTTCTCTGCCTGTTATGGCTTATCTGTCAACACCTTTTCATGGGATAGGGTACAAGTTATCCTAATACTGGTGCAATGTCCATCGCGTCCGCACTTTATCCCAGCCAATGTTTCGCCCAAATAGCAAAAAAAAAAAAAAAAAGAGGTGAGTTTTTGTGCGGGTTTGTGAAAAAACGGGTGAGCTTTTGTTCGGTGAGCTTTTGTCCGGTGAGCTTCTGTCCGGTTACCGTTCTCGGGCTTAGCGTTTGTAGATCCTTAGCAGTGTGTGTGGCGTTACAAAAAGAAGTAACTATTAAAAATCACTATTGACAAACTATACACCTGAAGCATCATTTGAGGAACCTGGAATAGCGGGAAGAAGCAGTCCAATGAACCTTCCAACCGACAAATGGTTTACGTTTGCTTCGCTTCCTTATACTGTTAAGTAGGTAGTTAAGTTTTTTTTGTAGATCAATCCTCTAACAAAACAAAACCATCGTCATGAACTCAGTTTCCATTGACATTGTGTATTTATGGTTCTTGAGAGTAACACTGGTTCTACCCTTTGCTGAATAATAAAAGAAGGAGACTAACCCCGACCGCGATGACGACAGTTCGCTCTTTAATGCGGGATTACTCAAGAGCGTGGGTGTGTCTCAGTTCAAGTACGGAACGTACAAGTGCGCTCCTATTTTTATTTCGACTAATTAATGAGCAGAATAAAATTAGAAAATTAGCGTAGTTAAATAAATAGCTTCTTTTTAGCTAAATATCCTATTCGAGAACGACACCCGCCTAACATTTCAGTCAGTCTATCCACCGCGTGTTAATTATTTCAAGTTTTCATTTTACCTTCGACAAATGTGTGATGGAGCGTTCTTTATACGTATATTACTAACCACGATTTCGTTTGCCTTTGTTTTTTTGTTGTGTTCTGAATAAGTGTAAACTTGTTCATATTTTGGTGCTTTGTTTTTGCAGAATTTTCTTTCATGCCACAATCCCGAAGATGGGATCAAATGTACTGATAAATAAATAAATAATAAATAGAAGAGACAGGAGTGGGAAGTGCATTATCTCCCATCATTCTGTCCTCTTCGTTTCCTAGCAAACGTTTAGGATTTACGCTTTTAGCTGAGTATTTTTTTTTCCTTTAGCACATCCGTTTATCTGTCAGGTCTCTCTGGCAGCTATTTTGTTTTATATCATTCCACTCTAGGACTCTTAGCGCATTCCGTCATATCGATCCGACTGTTGGTGACAACTGGACAGATTCCGATTGTTTCTTTTTATGTTCTCGCAATGTCGCCGCAGGTGCCGTGGTTTCTGGAGTCGTTGTCTTGATGTTGGCCAAGTTCTCCTGCACGGCGTCGGCCATGGTGATGTACCAGCAGGCGTCCGAGGTCATGCCAACTCCCGTCCGCTCTTTCGCGTTGGGCGCATCGTCATCGCTGGCCTCGTCGTTCAGTATCTGCATGCCGTACATAATATACCTGGTAAGTATCGTGCAGCCCTACGATTACTGAAAAGTACGAGGCGGTGGAACTGAACTAACTTGATATATAAGTTACATTTTTGTTCTTCCCTAACTTTCTTGAGCACAATTTTATTGTTAAGCACACTGAGCTACGCCACATAAAGCTGGACCTTTTTTTATAGTTATGTTATGGTATGTTTATGCAAAAAATAAAGGCTAGGATTTGCTTTCTAACATGGCAAAATGTTAAAGCTGGCTTATGAACACTCCACCGTCGCCTAAAATATGAAGAGTAAATATACCTTGTTTCTTCAACGAAGGATAGTCCCCGCAAAGAGGTCGCAAGTTAAAAATAGCTTAATATATCTTGCACAAATATTTTACTTAAGTAAAACAAGGCACTAACAGACACGGGAACGATATAATAACGGCGTCCGGGAAAAGTTTATTGCATTTGCTATCAATCAACTAACTGTGATTGAGAAACAAGTAAACCGTGTTTTTGTTTGCCCAAAATTTAACACGTATGTCTTTACGCAAACATTGTGCAAACAGTTGTCACACGATAGTGAAGTATAACAGCTTAGCGTTATCTAATTTAAAAGTTAAAATCGGGTTTTCAAAACTTTCGACTGATAAAATGGCGGCAATTAAAGCCCGGGAATACATAGCGATGAATGAAATCTGCCGCAGGAAATGGGTTACATTTATAAATGGCTTGCACACCCGGGCCAGTGGAATTCAAACCCGGTTTCTCCGCGTGTAAGCCGTGCGCTTCCCCTGGGCTACGCACGCGGCAGTACTTCTACTCAAGAGAATCTAGATAAACAGCAGTGGGCACTTGCTGAGTATGACTGTGCTTTACGGGTTAATGGCACGCTTGAGTACCGAGAGCGACATTTGATCATGAACATAGGTGGCGTCATTAATAGAAGACAAGTAATACTACCGCATTTTGACTTAGTCTAAAGCGAAGCATCGCAGAAACATAGCGTCGTTTTTTTCCTCGTGTGTGTTATTAAATTTTTCGCTAATAGTGCTCAGATACATCCTATCAAAGGCGTGTCGGATCACAAGGCGTGAACAGATCAAAACTCTAGCTGGGAGATTTCTGAACCGCTTTGCAAAGGTCCTAACTGTGCACTGTAAAACGTCTGTGGGCTCAGTTTTCTGCCCAACACGGAGACAACCAATCACTGTGAACAGTCGAAAAATCCCAACGCGTAACGAAGCTCAGAATACAGTTATATCCGAATAATACAATGTGCACAGGGACAATAACAAAGTGAAATGTCATGCTCGTTGTCCCCATGAGAATCGCATTTTTTGTCTAATTGTGTTTCGATCTTCTTAATTTTTGGGGGGATCATTATATTGCTCGCACTTATTAGCAGTCTCCGTGATCTGCAAAGACGTGAATATAGATATTGTTACTGCAATAGCAGTTAGTGGGACTCTTCGCGGGTTTCGCGCCGAAAACTGTGCTTCTTATCGACGCGGGCCATTGGCGGCGCTCCGCCAAAATATTCCACACTGACGTCACGCCGCTGTCGTCATGCCGCTCGACACGACTCCGACATCACTCCGCGCATCGTCACCAGTTACCTGGCGTCAGCTGACACCATGATATGACATTGTCATCTCAAGTGACGTTGCACAGTGACACCACGCGACTTAGTGACGCCAGGTGACACCATGCGTCACGTGACACTGCGACGTCACGCGACAATACCTCGTCACGTAACACCATGACAACACGTAGAAACATAAACATGGTACTGAAGGTAATGGAAACAATAAAAACAAAGCGATTTTGCTAATTATGCCAGAAAGGTTCTCGGGTAGTAAAACCAATAAAAGCTAGGTGGGTGTTAAGCCGACAAAGCCACTGGAGTGAAATTAGGTGGGGCTACACGCTTCAAACATGAGTGCGCGATTTTAGAAGTGTTCTTCAATGGCCACAAGGCTGTGCTAGTTTGTGCTCAATAACGTTGCATAAAACGTTCAGGCAGTCATACCAACTACACGGAACGGATCATGCAAACACCATGCAGTTCCTTCGTTTCCTAAATTCTAAACGTGTGCGTGCGTTTTCGAAGTGTTCTCCAATTACCACAGGGCAGTGTTAGTTTGTATGTAATAAAAATGTTTAACAGGTTCACGAATAGCTCTCTACTTAATACACCATTATCTGTTCCAAAACGCTATAGAACATTAGTCCGATGTTTTACTCAGTTTAATACGAAACGACTATGCGGACTCTGTGGTGCGCGCTTGCGCCCTTACCTTTCATTCAGTCCATCTGCTCCGAAATGACATTTTATCGGCTTCAAAGTCACACATCAGCTGTCGCAGGGTATCATCTTACGGGTAGGGTAAGTGTTTACCAATTTTTGATAGAGTGGGGTGTACAAACTTTAGTAATCAGTTGACATTCGCTTAACGATGAGGTTAGCATTTGTTTTGTAAGATTTCAAATCCCATGGTTAGATTGTTTTTTTGAAACCAGGCTGTGATTATTTTGCCCCTTGATTTAGCAGTATAAACCTTGATGTGATGCAGGGGAAATACGGCACATGGATTCCGTTCATGGTCATGATTGTCCTGGCAACCTTGGCCGGCGCATCTTCCATGTGGCTTCCGGAGACCAACGGTTTTGCCCTCTGTCAGACTATGGATGACGCTAACGAGTTTGGCAAGGATCAGAAGTTCTTCTCATTTAACAGGTTGGTGACCGGCGGAGATATTACTAGGATTGAAATATTGGTTGATTGTAACTGTTAGTGCATTAACGTTGTGCACAAAGGGTTGCGTTTTACGCTTTCCAACCTAACCAAATATAGTTTTGGGGCTTTAGTTTTCGAATAAACTAAGATCACTTGACACACCAAAGCGAAAGGCGGGAAATCGACTCGATATCGACTCATAATATTTTGGTATGGTTCATGGTGAAATTTACCATTCGCAAATAAGTTCACTTTTTATATTGTGTTAACAAAATTTTTTATCGCAGCAGCTACGTTTTTGTTCTATCTTCTAAATGTGGCGGCAACGGAACTCAAAATATTGTGCAAGAGTTGGCCCGAAAAACAATTTATAAGTTTACCATGTCGTTCAACACCCGGAACTGTGATACGAAAAAGAAAAAAAAACACGTTTAGTTCAAGGAACAGACAAAAAAGGAAACGTCCTTGTGTCTGTTCCTTCTATTAAAAGTTTTTTTTTTCTTCAGCACCACAGTGTCAGGTGTTAAACGACATGATTAGCTATCACAATCTCGCCTGCAAACTTAGACTCTGTCTTTTCACTAATAGTTCCTGAAGCAGGCTCATTTCCATTTTCCATTAAGACGTTTCCTACTGAGTCCGTTCCTTCAACTAAACGTTTTTTCCTTTCCTGCACAACAGTCTCAGGTGTTAAACGACATGATTAGCTACCGCCAGTTCACCTGCGCACTTACAGTCTTTTTCACTTAATGTTTACATTTCACATTTTGATAAAGGTCTCATAGCAATGTACAAGGTGGAATCAAAAATTTCCGAGACCGATTTTGTATCGTAAAAAGAGAAGGCAGCAGCAGTGATGCGCGCACAGCAATCGAAGGAAGTGACCTTCGTGTCTCGTTATACCAAAGGGCGTCGCTTTGTGAACATTTGGAGCTGCGCTACACGAGGTTTTGTAACAACGTGCACGGGCACAATGGCGATTTGACCATAGACTGGAAAGCAGAGCGAAAGTGAGCATTAATTCTTCGTCAAACTGCGGAAAACATAAAACAGATACATTTGTAATGATTCAGCAGGTTTGTGTCAAAAAACAGTGAATTTTGTGTAAGTGTTTTAAGCTGCACCTGTACTTCAGGAGCGGCAGAACATCGCTGGAAGTCGAGGAGCGGTAAAGCGACCTCATCCTACCTCCCCTTGACTTCGGTAAAGTTCCGCCCTTCTTGAGGCGCGAGTGCCACTTAAAACACCTCGCACACCTCACTGCTTTTTGACATAAGCCTTCTAAATCCAATCAGAGGTCTTTGTTTTAGATTTACGAAGTTTGACGTAAAATTGATGTTCACTCTCGCAATGCTTTGCAGTCTGTGGAGATCACCATTATGCTCGCGCATGTGGACACACAAACTCGTGGAGCGCAGCTAGAAATGTTTACAGAGTGACGCCCTTTTGGCATAAATACGCAGGAAATTTCCTGCCTTTAACTGCTGGGCGCGCATCACTGGCTTGTCTCTTTACGCTACAAAATCACTCTTGGAACGTTTTGATCAGATCTCGTATATACAGCTCTTCTAACAAGTCCTCTATATTGAATAGTCAACTTTCCTCGAGTCTAATTTCTTTGACTTACTTTTACGGGTAGTGTATTGGTTAGCATACCTTACTGGAAAAGAAAAGATCGTTCCCAGCCGCGCCAAGGTGTTGTCTTTTGACGGCTTTGTAAACTTCATCTCATTCATGTGCACATTTTAACCATTTGCTTTTTAGATATCACGAAAAGATGATTAAAATGACCTGTGATAATTCCCGCCACATTTATGTACAGTGTGCTCAACTGTAAATACAATACGCGAGCGGTGGCGGGAACTGATATCACCGCCGCCTTGCGATGGAAGAGATGATGCTGCAAAGAATAAAGAGGCTCTTCCCGGGACTCTTGTAGCACTCTATACAAGCTGTATGACCTTTTTTTTTTCACTTGGTCTTTCATTAAATGTTCCTTGCCAACCAGTTTAGCGTTTGCTTACAACCGCAGTGCTGTTATTATCCTTGATATGACGAACCGAACCCCATAAGAAGTTCGTTTATACTTCCATTGAAAACATGCTATAATTGTACAACATTTTCTTATCAAAGCAAAGTCAGTGCAAACACAACACAAACATATGTCCGAAGACAACGTTTCTCTTTATGTTATCGCATAAGGAAGCATCGCTTATCGTATCCAAATGAAAAATATTACACTACAAAAAAAGAAGAAAAAACTGCGACGTGAGACGCCAGTTTGAGTCAGCAGATGACGCATGCAGTCTCTTCGACTGAGGCTCGCGTGTTAACAGTCGGGCACACTGTAGTACATTATAATCCGCAACAGTTAGCATCACCCGAGTGAAAAATCTTTCTTGTATGTGAAATATCTTGGTTCAATAAACGCATATGATAAAATAAAATTACTTAAGAATATATAAGGACGAATATAAGAACACATAAGAACAATATAAGTATAAGAAGCTATAAGAAACTTTTTATCAGTTTGTTATATTTCTTCTGTAATGTTGAATGGTTCTTAGATGTGCTTAAATGATCTCATTTGAAAATATATGTTTATTGGTCCAAGAAATGTCTCATACAAATAAGAGTTTTCACTAGAGATGTAAGCGCACGGGGTGAAATATCTTTATGATTTTTTCAGTAAAAAACAGCAACTGCGAAACTTAAAAGCGAGTTTCATTTATTAGCCGTGAAGAGAAATTACGAGTCTTCCGATAAGTTCAGCGATGTCAACTTACAAGGCATACCAACTTATAAAATTGAACACAAAAGGAGTGCTATAATTTATTTCGATCATTCAGTACAAAATTAGTTTTTTTTAGTTTCTTGGTTTAGTCACAAGCTATAACTCGCTTGTGACTAGAGACTAGAGACTAGAGACTGACTTGAGAGATAGTGGAAGCAGAAAATATTGCCAGGGATAACGACAATTGTGTAAGCACTCCATCGCTCACTTTATCAGAAAAAGAATTAGCTTATCTTAGTAGCTTATCTTATTAGCTCACATGACTGTCATTTAATAGGATGTAGAAGAAAAAGAAGCCAACATTCATCAATGTATCAAAAAGGTGTAGAAGGAAAAGAAGTGCAAAAATAGAGATTGAGTTGTGAGTCAGCGCTGTGTGAGTGGCTTGTCTGATGTGAATGTGTCCCTAAGTGTGATTGTTTTTGTGGCCTGTGGTGACGTGTGTTTGTGTGGATTCCCTACTTGCTCTGTTATTTTGAGACATGAATAACCAACTCGCCCAAGCTGCCGTTTTGTCCAGCTATAACTCGAATTTTTTCCAAACCTTTTTTTAATATAAAATGCTCCAGTTCTTTACACCGAGACAATAATGACCATAAAGTGTTTTGAAATAAATGGGTCATGTTGCAATGCATGTTGTCACTTCAACCACGCTAAAACATAAGTAATTGTAAAAACAAAGCTAAAAAATGTTTGCTTTAATAGTTAATATCTCCTAATTTTTTCTGCTGAGAACGTTATTTTGACTAGTACAAGATACTAGTGTTTTCTGAAACTTTTTTGACTGTGTTTTCTACGTAAACAATTTACGTTTTCTACGTAAACAATTTTTTCTGCTGAGAACGTTATTTTGACTAGTACAAAATACTAGTGTTTTCTGAAACTTTTTGACTGTGTTTTCTACGACACAAAATTAAAAAAAAAAGTTAAAATATTTACATGAAGAAGGAGGGCAGAAACCGGACATCTTCTTTTGTGGAAAAATAATCTTAACGGCTGGAAAACACCTGGAGAGGTTTCTGCACTTATATTTATGAACATCTAAGGAGCCGTACCATATCGGTCTATCTTAACAAAAACAGAAGGGCCTTGCTGTGCCCCGTCCAATGGTTTCAGGTGTAAAATGCGATACCGGTCGGAGGCTATGGCGTGAGTTAATGCCCGGTACCCGCAGCTGAAACGCCAATCGCCCGGTTTTTTTTTTTTCTGGTCGGCATGTGAAAGGTGTTTCAGCAAGTACTCAATAATGGACGTACAAAATGCAAGTTGATGTGCTGTTTTGCCCATCTTGAACTTGATGGAATCAAGGCGTCGGACTTTTGCTAACATGGAAAAGCCTGTGGTCTGGATGTAATGTGTCACATCGTGCTTCAACGGCGTATAGATGGTGCATGGCTGCAGGATGAGTGGGAGATCTGCTAGAGCGCGTCCCCAAGGAGCTGGCGTCTTTGCACCTTGTAGCAGCATAGGGAGACGGACAGAACACCTTAGATGCTAAGATAGGTCACGGCGTCCAACAGTCGCCTTCGATTGACGTCCAGAATCAAGGCAATGGTCTGTAGGAAATTCCCAACCATAATAGCGAAACTCGTCCAACATATCTAACAATCTCTGAAAAGTTCGCCTGCATGATAAAAGCGTTAGCGATGTTTGGCCGTAGGTTTCTGTTTGCAAACCTGGTGACATTGGTGGCATTGTGATATTTTCGGCACCAGTGTCGACGAAATACTGTATCTTTGTCTTATTTTTTGTGATGTAAAACAGACAGCTAGATCCGAAACCGGACACGCCACCCTCCTTCAGAATGTCCTCTTGTCGTTTCTTGAAAAACTGCAATGTTCCTGGTAATTCTTGGGGATACATGTCGTGCCTCGGAAGGTACCAACACTTATCAGAACGGAAATGGCTGCAGTGATGGCCTCGTGCTTAGTGCTTTCCAAGGAAGAGATTTGAATTTTATTCATTTTCCTTCGAACGCTTTTTTATTATGCAAAGTAAGCGTGTTATCGAAATTCAGAGTCGAGAACGTTTTTCACCGAGCACTGCGAACGATCTAATTGCCCAGTTAACATATCACGCTGGGAAACGTAGTCTATTATAAAGATGCCGGCGTCCACAAATATGTCCGTATTGAACTCGTGTGTGATGTCAGGATTGTGCGTACCTGCTCGGGAAGCACATGAACGAACAATTTCAATGAAATCGACCCGTCAAAACCATAGGCGCGGTCTCCTAGAAGTTTCAGCATACGTCATAACAGCTCCGACGACTTCTTGCCCCCTAACTCCTTTCTGGCATTGAGTTGCTGAAGGCGACGCTGTACTGATGCCGTAGTCCTGCGAATAGGCTCTGCCCTGAGCGTGCTCTATGGTTCATTCTCCCGTTGCGATCGAAGAATATACCGATTTACCGCAGCTGTTGCCTGCGGTAATTCAGCGACAATGTTGTCGAACTTCAATAGTTCCGAAGCAATTCTGTTCGCGAGGAACAACGGGTCATTGGTAAGATATTGCTGTGCTGCGCTTGTTGTTCAAACGTTGGGTAGCTTGAGCGTGAAAACAGTCACGTTAGAATGCGGTGGAAGCGCCTGGAAAAGCAGGAATATTAACCCTAAAAGGATTGATTATCGGTATGGCTGGACAGCATTGGATTCGGGAAGATGCCGGAAGGTCGGTTGCCGGAGGTTCGCGTCCGGTCCAAGTACAGGTTACGGGTTGAAGAAATTTTTCGCATTCAAATTTAATAACGCATTAAGAGTTTCCTTACATCCAAAGTTCAGGAGTCGCTACGCTACATCTCTGTTGTATTCTCGAATGTTTGTCGGCTCCACGCTGCCATGTGCACCTTCGCTGACCCTGGCACATGCCGCACGGAGTGTGATTGTTTCTTTGCGGCTTTTTCGGGTGAGCCGCTACAACTGCATTAAGGTATTTATCATGCCTATTTTGCTAAGTTTCTCGTGCTTTCAAAAATGACGTATTGTGCCTACGTACATAAAGTTTACGCGCTGAACAACTGATCTTGGCAATATTTGAAGATCATCTATCGACTGCAGAATTCGCCAGGCGGTTAAAAATTTGCTTTAACAATAAGCAGGATTTCCGTTAGGACATTGATCATCTAAAGCACCACGTTCAGTGTTTGCGAAAAAAAAACGTTCCAATAATCTCTTGTTGAATATTGCCCTTATGAGTTCCTGTGTGCTCTGCGAGGAAGTAGCTGTATGGTGATTATTCTGAGCTTTTGGCTATTGGCATGCTCACATGAATTTTGATATTCATAAACAACGAAAGGCAAGCTTCTTAAAGATACCATATACGAAGGAAAGCACATATAGAAGTTAGCAATGCGATATGTTGTTACTCCTATTACAATATGAACAGAATCTTTCAGCTGCTTCCAATCTTGTCTTGCTTGAACTGCTCTCTATATTGAGGTAGCAGAGTGTCAGTATTTGTGGTGACTTTGTTGTCGTATTTTGTGTTTTTTCAGGATAAAGAAGGTGGACAAGACGTATGGTGACAAAAAACCAAAGGAAAAAGAGATGGAACTTATGGTCAACAATGCGACAGAGAAATAGGGATATTGGATAACAAAATAAGCGAATAAGCGCCGGCCGAACTAACCATATCAATAAATTATATATAAGCAGAAGCCATCGGTCCTCGTTTCTTGTTTCGTATAAATTTTTAAAATCTGTAAAAATAAATAAACTGCGCAAAGGACGAGGACAGATGTAGAAACGATTAAGACACACGGAGCGCAGACTTCCAACTGTTTATTTGGCGCAGACACAACAGTATATATAGCATCAGCAATCACTTTGAACACTTTCTGTCGATAAAAAACAACTCAGGCGGACATCTGTCTTTACATTGTTTGAAATGCGGCTGTCATCCTGATTTGCAAAGCACACCTGTTCTCGCAAGAGCAAATGAGGCAACGGAAAGAAAACTCGTAGAAGCCTACTTCATTAAAAAGAAAGGTCACGACTGCATAAGCATGCAATCTGTTTCACTATCAGACAAGGAATTTTCTTTTTTGGATGGTCATGTTTAAACCTTATTTCGCCGCAAAGTGATTGCTGATGCTATATATACTGTTGTGTCTGCGCCAAATAAACAGTTGGAAGTCTGCGCTCCGTGTGTCTTAATCGTTTCTACATCTGTCCTCGTCCTTTGCGCAGTTTATTTATTTTTACAAATCATGAACCAACTAGCCCGCCAAAAGGTGTTATTTTAAAATCTGTCGTTATGAAGGTACAAGTTGCCCTCAGTACTTTATATGATTTCCCATATACTTATAATTTTAAGCGCTTTCAATTTAAACTGATAAATTCAGTGGAACTTTTTTTATTTATTTAATATCCATCAAAGCGCCCTGATGGGGAATTTGATGAGAGCGGATGCAAAGTTTATTGGGCAAAAAACGAAAGGAGGCAAGGAAACACCTGATGCACATAACATAATATATATATAAAAAATTGTAACACTCAAGGGAAAAAGTTCTTTGCACACAGAGAAACGGCCACATATATAACACCCATAAAATATTTTATATCAGTATAGAGGAATAATAAAAACATTGTCACGTCAATGAACAAAGCACATCCGCACATATGCTTCGATCTGGAGGACAGGAAAATAACAATTCACAAGCGGATCTATATTTCTTTCTGCCTGAATTTCGTACTACATTCGTGGGCAACGGGTTCCGTCCTGAAATGGCAAGCTGTAATGGAAAGTTTAGAAACTGATTAGTACGCTGTTCGATAGGGGAAATTTATCAGTAGGATCGTGTCCAGCAAAGATGGGATGATCATAAAATAATTAATTTTGTGAATGAATGCAAGGACAAAATATTACGCCTACTATCTAATAAATGTAAATTAGCTGTTTTAATGCTGGTACGCTCGTGTAGGATGAGTCTTGAAATATAAAGCGCACTCAATTATTTTTTACTCCATGTAATTTAGTGGTAAGATAACCCTTGTGGGGCTCTTATGACGCTGACATTTTGAAGTTGGGATTTGGCGAATTAATTAAAAGCAAGCAGTAGAGATTCTGTATGTGCTATATGGAACTGTCTTCTTATTATCCCCAATAATCTACTTGATTTGTATGATATAATCAAATCAATCTGATCTTACCAACCTATAAATTAAAAAAAAAACGCCGAGATATTTGTATTTATTCGGTTTTTTAAAGACACATAGTTCAATATGCAGTTGGAATTAATTGCGTTTTTTGTTGACACAGAGATATATCTAGTTTTATATACGCTGATAAAACCCACTTTCTAAACCACAAAAAAAAATAGATTCATCAGGTCACTCTGCAGTATAACAATATCATTCATATTAACGGTCTCCTTAAACTGTACACAACAATCGTCTGTGAACAACCTTATCGATGAAGATACCTATATTCAGAGGGAGGGAATTGTCATAAACAAGAAAAATTTGAAAGCCAAGTACAAATTTCTGGGTCACGCCGAACCTCACATTTCTATTACTTGATAAAGGGTCAGAAATGGCGACAAACTACGTTTTATTCATAATAATTCTTCAATTCAAAGTAAAAATGATGGGTCAATGTTCAAATATTTAAGAGTTTGTAACAACGTACCGCTTGTGTGGCGCACAATCAAATACACTTGAAGAGCCTAAATAAGATGTCGGTCTGATGCAGAATACTAATATTTCGTATACAAATTGGCGACTAGTTAAAGAAAGGTCAGTGATGCTGCAAAAATACTACCTTAGTTTTGCATGATTTATTCCTTTTCTAAAGTGATGTGGGTTTTCAAAAAGGGTATAATTATCCAATAAAGATGATCAATATGACCGTAAATTATTTGTTCTACGAGTTTGCGAGGGCCACTCGTAAGTGACAATGGGTTGTGGTTATTCCAATATAACGCATTACCAGATCTGTAAACGGGGATCTCTTTCACATGCTTTCAGTCACTGGGCATTCGTCGAGGGACTGTCGAAACAGCAATGCTAGCACCTCAGTAGAACATTACTTTACAAGTTTCAACAATTGGCTGGTATTGCTGTCAGCGCCCGAAGAGGAACGATAAGGGAGGCCTTCAATAAAGTTGGTAATGCTACGTGGACATACCGTAATCTTTTCCAGAAAAGCGTGGTCATTGTTAAATTCACATGAATGCAAGGCAAATAATTCATTCGTAAAACATCACTAATCTATTTCTGAAATTATTTGCAGCTTCCAGGTTAGTACTGCACACGTTTCCTAGAGAATCAGTGAGTCACGAGTTGTAAACCTTGATTTTGCCGAATTTAGACATTCTTAAAATATTTTGCGATTTGAGCTCAATATGTTTTTTATAGAATGTAGTTTTAGATTTTTTTATTTTAGTAGGACTAAGCGACGACTAGAATTATGGAGACTCAACGATAAGACATCGTTCCTTTCTAAAGCCTCTGTACAAGCGTTAATTTTGTTAAGAAGACTAAGCTTTTGAAAAATCATGGATGTTGAGGTTTGTTCGATATCTTAGTGATTGGACGAAAAATTACCATGACTAGTTTTATGTTTATAATTAAATGTCATCCAAGTTTTTTTTTTTACACATTGTAAGTGTGAATATTTCTTAAATTCAAAAAGAAAAATCCTGGCGACTCTGAATTTGGAAAAAGTTAGCGTTCGAGTAGTCGCGAATTTATTTAAACTGATTACGAGACTGCTGAGGTATAATTAGGATTCCGTGTTTCCGAATAAACCTGATAAACTCTGAAAAACACTCGCCAGTAAAGTTTTTGTCATTTCGGAGTTAAACTATCAGCACCAAATATCGAGGTCGGTATTCTACAGTCAGGTTTGATCAGGGCAGAGCGTCAGTGGTACTGAGAAAATAGCACCGCAGTTTTCTTTCAAGTCTGAAATCATCGAAAAAAGAGGTCTTGCCGTTTATCACGTCAAGGTTTGTTCAGGACAACAGGCCATTGCACTTCTGGGTCAACACAGGAGTGAATGTTCTGGTGTTCAGTTCGCACCAAACGTTTTGTGCCTCTTAGAGGACGGAGGGGTTGTGTTTTTTTATCATTAAAAGCTATGAACCATAAAGAATTCAGTAGAGGGGGAAGGAGACGGGCATTTGACGCTTCTATATTACACCCTTTACAGGTATGGGGATGGAATAGGATGAGATATAAACGAGCTTCTCTGCGACTATTTGTGTGTCTAATTGTTTTGGTTATGGTAACTGTCAGGGGTTTAGCAATTTTAGGGCATTTATCGATGTTTATTGAAGCAATAGTTGTTCGCAAAATTTGTCGTGGGACAGATAATAATTGCTGTTAGCAAGGGCTCCAACGCCAAATCGAGCTGGAGAAATAATATTTGATACACGCGCGTTCTTTTGAATATAGCATACGTTCGCACTCGGATATTTATTTTGAATTTTTAGAAAATAGGCAACACTGCAAAATTAATCCTCCGAATTTTGAAGAATTTGAAACGTAAGAAAAATAAAGTGCCATCAATTCTGATATTTTAACAAAAAATATACTTCAAATTTTGGAGGTTAAAGGGGTACTCCGTCGTTTTCTTCATCGACCCTGATTTGCCTAAAAGCTTGCTAAAAACACCAACAAACATCGCTGAAATAGTAACTCAAATATTTGCACAAAATAACTTTTTTCGCGAAGTTACAGAATTTACAATTTTGGTCCTCATCGTGTTTTTCAAAGTGAAAAGCTCTACTGGCAACATTGAAAAAGTGACGTCATTGTTGGGCAGGGGTTCACTCTTTGGGCTGTAGACTTTGTTCCCAACTGATTACGAAACGTGTCATGGTGTCAAATGAATGCTTTGGAAAGTCGCTCCAGCTCCCGCGCAGCAGAACAATCCAAATGCTCGGCATAGTTCATTTTTAGACTGCCCGCTCGAACCGCAACCCTGCCCACCCGTGACATCATGGCATTGAAAAGCGCTGGTATATTCGAATCTTCGTTTTGGCGTCATTTTCATTTGCCGATTTCACAATAACTATTTTGAATTTCGCGATACTTAATGGCATACCGGAAAGAGTGAAGGACAGTGATTTCGAAAATATAGTTAGTTGGGGTTGCTCAAAAAATCACCGGAGTTCCCCTTAAGCTTCGGGAGTGAAACGCGATGGCGTTATCGGGCCTCGTTCGCATCGCCTTCTCATTCGACTCTCATGCTCTTCCTGCCAGTGAGCAAGGAGTTCGGCGCACATGACCTAGTCAGTGGCGTGTCTGGCTAAGAACCGAAAGGTCGTGGAGCTTGAATCCCGTCTAACATTCTTCAATTTTTTTTCTTTAAGGCGAAGAAATCGCTTTATAAAGGGAAATCATTTGAGACATGTGACGACCTTTAATTCGCATTACATGTGATGTTTAAATTACTTTCGTTATACGCGTGACGTTACGTTTCACGCGAGCGTTGTGGGTTGTTTGAAATTCCCACGTGAGGTCACATGGATGTGACGTCAGGACTCTATCGACCAATCGGTTTTTGCGTCACGCCACTGACGTCGGCTTTTCTACCAAGTCATAGAGGCCCGATTTTCTGCGACACTAGCTGCTTAACGCTGTCGCGTTAAAGAACGCCCCCGAATTCGACGAAAAATACATTCCGACAACACGGAGCCCTAGTTATGATCTAAATTCTATTAAAATTATTTTGCCATCACTAATTTCTTAAAGAAAACTCACACAAAAACATTTTAAGTGAGTCTTAAGAGAACAACTCCAGAATATAGAATGGACATTTGGGCGAGTTGGTAGGAGTTCATAGTGAAAAACAGTGCAACTGGCACGAGGACAAAGAGAGATACACTTGACAGCGCTTGTCCAGTCTATCTCCCTTATTTGCCCACGTCCCAGTTAGGCTTCTTTTTTTTACTAGAATATAGTGTGGGCTCAAAACAACTCGGGAGAGGAACATAGTTTGACAAGCATTCAAAAACTCGGTACACTCGTCAACATTCCTACAATCACGTAACGGTTCACAAAAGTTTCAGTCAACACCGGAATAATTAAAATCTCCACTAGGAAATACAGGTCACGAGGGTGGCTAGTGATATTGTCAAGGCAAATACAAAAGTAATAGACAAAATCAGCATTAACATGTGGCAGTTTGTAGCACACACAAACTAGGACATAAAAGAAAATTTAGCACGAAGAAAAATCATCTCGATATAAGATTTTAATTCTACAGAAGCAGAATGAAAACACTTCTTAACAGCGATGAGTACACCCCCTCCCTGGAATACAGTCTATCATTCCGATCAATCAGATAATCTTTATCAAGCCAAAACTTTCAGTTAGTTAACTTTACTACAACGCCACCTTTTAGATTTCCAGAATTACGTGAGGATCACAAATATTGACCGAACTCTAAAACACATTTTGTTTCGAATGGAGGCTCCTAAAACTGGAAACAAGAAAGAACACATGTATATTAAGGTGCTTTCTTACACGACATCATGGGTTCCTTGTAACAGTCACTCCTTTTGTGTTCGATCACACTATCTGACCCAGCATTGTAGAACATCCGGTCGTCAATGAAAAGCTTATAAAACACAGGCGTACAGGCTTCTCACCCAGTCTCTAAATCTTGCCGGATTTTCAAAGCTTTCTTTTTAGCGAAGCGAATGGTAAGTGAAAAATTCTCGATCTATGCAACTGGTGAAGCTGTCAATTGATTTAGACTAGACGCGTTTAGCAGGACTTCCTGTTTAATATTGAAGCTTTGGAAGTCATCAACAATTCATCGGGTGTAGTCAAGTCACCTTCTTCCCAGCCCATGTGCCCTCTCGATTTCGCCCACCTCTATGTGAAGGTGATTTCTGATGAAGACCGTTACAATCTCTTCAGATCTGTTCAAAGATTTCTTATCTTCCTCAGGGAAACCTTTTAAATATTAAGTTGTTCCGGCTTTGTTATAGTTATGCAGCGAATCCAAACTGCTTGGTACGCGGGGAAGTTTTTACAGGTAAAAGCAATCGAAGTTACATCATCTTCAACTGACACCATTTTTGCTTTGACACGGACAACGTCGTAGATCGCTGCGTCATATTCTCAAATTTATTAAGGCGATAGCATCCTTTAGCTACTTCACCCGGTTTTCGCGATACGGTATCTGGCCTCAAATGAGGCGTGTATCTGGCCTCAAATGAGCCGTGAGTTAGTATATGCGGCGCACGTATGCACCGCGCAGACGCAGGCGCCGCGCTACGTACGGCTCCTGCGTATGCGCATACCCAGCACGTCCGCATACCCCGGACGTCCGCATACCCCGGATGTCCGCAAACCCAAGACGTCCGCATACGCATGACGTCTGCGTACACAGGTGCCGCGATATGCGGACGTCATTCTCGACGTCGTCCTAGAGGTCGTCCTTGAGGTCGTCTTTTACTTTGTTCTAGAGGTCGTCCTGGAGGTCGTTCTTGAGATCGCCCTAGAGGTCGTCCTAGAGGTCTATCTAGACGTCGTCTTTGACATCGTCCTCCTTGAGATCACCATAGAGGTCGTCCTAGAGGTTGTCGTAGATGTCTTTAATGTCGCCTTTGATGTCGTCCTCTATGACGTCGTCTGAGCAAGGAGATAAACGCGCGCCAGGCATACACGTAGCGGCAGTATGCGCACATTCACATTTGCGCCCAAGCTACGAAGCAAATATCGGTTTGAGTTGAGCTAGTTGGTACATGGTCAATGATGGAGGTGAAAGAGCTTGAACGTTACACGATTACACGGAGACAGGACGAGACACACACACGAAGCTGCTAGGATGGTTGGGAAAACAGCTTGAAAAATAAGGATTACACAGAAACAGAAGATTAAACGATTACACAGAGACGAAGCATTCACTCAGTTTCGAAGAGGCGTGCTGCAGACGCGCTGACGTCAATGATTGCGTCGTAAACCATTAATAAAATGAAGTGTTTATTCAAAATGTGCGTCGTCATATCCAGTGGGAGCTGCGTCGTGAGTCTCATTGGTTCATCATTTATTCATTCATTCATTCATTCATTCATTCATTCAATCATTCATTCATTCATTCATTCATTATTCATTCTTATGTTTTCGTGCTCATGAACGGCGAGTAGCCTACGTATTGATGCACAGAGTCAAAAGGAGCACACACAAGATATGTACGGCACCTGCAACAGCTAATATCTATTATGGGGGAATATGAATTTTACCGCATGGCGAATGCTACCGCCATTCATAAAGAACCAACAATAGTGGTGTTTGCAGTTTTCTGCTGAGTCACCGTTTCTGTAAGACTTTCTACACCAATTGCCATACTAGGAAGTTTAGTCGGGCATTCAAGTTGGTACTACACTGTGCACTACACAATCTTGTCAAGTGTGTACTGAAGTTTTCCAGATCCTTATGTCTGACGGTTCCGCCCCATATCCCCAACAAGGATCAAGAGGTTGCACAAAACCAAAGTGACCAAGAGCGCGTGAGCTCTAGGAATGAGCGTTAATGCCCTCGAAACAAAGATATAGCCCTTGCTTCTCTCTTGAAAACGAAAGTGGGAAAATCATACTACAACAGTGCTCTATAGACATACAGATCAACAAACATGACGCGTCAGTTTCAAAACACATAGAGGAGTAGCTAGAGCTCAAGCTTTCACCTCCAATATCAGGCGAGGAGGATTTCACATCTCAGCTTTCGAGGCCACAAATCCCGATGAAGTTGAGCGAAGAGTTTCTTCTGCAGCAGAGGTTGATGACGTAGATGCAGATAAACCAGGTGACGGTGAAATAAAGTTGAAAGCAGTTCGATCGGCCTTCACTCGTGTGCCAGGATGGCGAGGACGGGCGGAAAGCGAACTTGTGTGTAAATCCAACAGCCTCGGCCACAGCGTTCCGATTGCACTGGCTTCCGATGGTGAACACCGATATCATACAAGCACGGTGTAGCCACTCAGCCTTCCGGGCCAGAAATGCCTTTGTCACTTCTTTGTGTATTATTTGATGTCAATATGTTATATATTTGCTCCAATCAGATGTGACAATGTTAGCGTCATCAGGGGACCTCTGTATCTTATGCGAAGATAGATGTAAACTCATAGATAAAATGATACAATGAAGAACATTTATCACACTCAACCTAAACTGAATATTCTGACCTTTTTTAAAGCTGAAAGTCGCGTATGTTTAGAAATTATCCATAACTGAGAGCTACAATTGCCAAGCGACATAGAGTAAAACAGTTGTACTTTATTCTAATAAATTATCATTTTGAAAGCAGAAAAACGGGCGTACTACGTTTAAGTTGGGGAATTAAAAAAAATTTAATTTTTTGTCATTTTCATTTTTCATCATATGTTTAGGTAGATAATATATTAAATATTTCTACGTCATTTATGCTGAGCAATATGACATTCCATCGCTGGAAATGAATGCCAGTGGGGGTAACTTGAAACTAGTAAATATTTTTATTCGGCCACCGACTTTCCTGTTTCATATATGCCTCACAAGAATCGTTCTTTTTATTTCTGCATACTGTATTGCGGAGTAACGAAAAATCGAGAAGGACACAATGTTTTCATTTCAGGTGAAAAAGGTAATTCCTCATGCTGTGTTAAGATGCAGGGTGATGAATGGTGGTGAAACCAAAAATCTTTACTCTTCATTTAATACACTGTCCACACAAAAGCAAATCTTAAGCTGACAGAAACACAACACCTATAGCCGTCGTTATATTTCAAGAGTAATTAGGGACAAGACAAAATGGTTAAAGAGCAGTGCCGTATGCACCAACATTTAACATTAAACAAAGATATAAAAAATGCAAGGCTTTTATTTGCACAAAAAAGAATTCCTTACTGAAACCAGCAAAAGTACGAGTTCTGGGCAGTAGTGAATAGTGAGTTTTAGTATTGCGTATACGAGCAAACGCAAGCCTTGTGCTTTTGCGTTAGCGTTGCGTGTTCCACGCTAAAGGCCCGTTCACACACTTTCAACCGAGTAGGACGGAGAGAAGCAAGACCGATTTTGAAGGTTCTGGCGACGTCTCAGGACCGGCGGCGCTGCTGCGGAACTAGTCCTAAGACGTCGTAAGAGACTTAAAAAACCGGTCTTGTTTCTCTCCGTCCTACTCGGTTGCAAATGTGTGAACGGCGCTTGAGCGTTCGCGGAGCCCGAAACTGCATCAGGGATCGTCAAATGGCGACGACGCGCATTAGCAGCGTGAAGCACGCCAAGCTAACGCAAACGCACTGCGCCTGCGTTTGCTCCCTTACGTAATATTAAAACTCTATTGTTTCGACTGAAAAAGAAAATTCTAAGGACACTCTAAGAAAGTTAAAGCGTCTACTTTCTCACACAGCAAATGGGAGAGTCAATCACAGGAATCTACGGAGGGAGCGAGGCGAACGGCGACGCTGAAAATATGTTTTGACCTAAAGTCAGTCTGCGTTGGGACGCTGGGTACGCCAAATAAAATACTCCGTGTCTCAACAAAGGCTGTTTTTTTATAAGCCTAAATATATTTTCAGCCTTGTCATTCGCCAAGTTACCTCCGTAAATTGCGGCGATTGGTTCTCCCAAACGATTGGCGGGAAAGCAGACGCTACAAATTTCTTTTAGTGTACACTCAAAATTAAAATTAAAACTAATATTCATCTCAAGTTCGAAAAAATTGTTAAAATTACCAAGGCACGTTTTGAAGTTCTTTTGAACTCGTATTTGTCGCACAATGCAAGGTAGGATCAATTAGACCGCACTTGTTTCCACAATGCTCACTGCCATGCACACACCAACCGATGTCATGTTAGAAGTTCTGATTTATAAAGATGCCATCAATGGTTCGCGTTTCACATTCTTTGTTTGCTCGTTTTAGCATAGATATGGTTCGCTTCTGCCTTCCTTTTGATCAGCGATCGGAATCTATGGGACGGTCAATGCCTTCTTTGTAAAGTGAATACCAAATAAACGCATATTTTTATGTATGAGAGTGAATCCATTTAGTTAATAGACTATTTCGACAGTGATCTAGTATTTTAATAACCCTGTGCTCGTCGGCCGACCGACCTGTTTGAATAAACAAAATCTTTGCTTTTTAGCGTAACTGCACTTAAATGTTTTGTACGTATGATTCCTAAAATAATTTTAATGTTCGCACACAAAATTATCATACCATGACCATGGCTACTAGCGCATATAGACTCCTTTTCAAACTTGTTCATTTTACCAGAAGTTGCAGGATTAGGGGAGGGGTTGGGCTTCATTCAGTTGAGGTATCCGTACAAGTACGGAGCTTCCTAAAACGTTTACCATTTTATAAACATGAATGCGCAGGCTAACATTTTATTCCGACATTGCGGGAATATAATCTCATCTCTAGAAGAGAATTCTAGCACATCGATAGAGCGTAGTAAAGTTTCAACATAAAATACCAGAATCGGTACAAAACATCATGTATGATTACTGCGTGCGGACCCTCTATTCTTCTTCTACAGATGGGCTACTTTCCTCGTTTTTGCATAAAATGGCATAATAAAAATGCTTTGCTCATCCCGAAGAGTGGCTATTTTTCTTTATTAGGCAGTGTATTAAAATGCATATATATGTGTGTTCTTGATAAATTTCATGATGTTTCATAAAAATAATCAAAATGCAGACATTTGGCACACAAAAAAGTATATTTTGTTTCCTTTGATAAATAAGTCTTCGAAGAAATACGTCAACAAACGTATGAGATGTGCCTAACACAGTTCCCTTTGGTGTCTACCCCCAAAGAGGGCCCCAGATTTAGTAATAATAAAATTTAAAAAAAGTTATTGGTTTTAAGATCAGTTTATTTCGTCCTATTATATAAGTGTCATCGCCACTCTGTTCAGAGGAAATGAGGACGTCCACGTGGAAAAACGATGTAAATAAATAAAGTTCTAACGATTCATGTGCACACTTAGAATCTTCAAAATGAAATATTTCCATTCATGGTTGTAAAGTGTGAATCCACAGTTATACATAACTAGACTTCCTTTGCGAGCGGCTCAAGTTCTATTGTCCGGTTTTCGCCCGCTTCACCATTCTTGCCGCACTTCGTTGTTTCTGCCGGTAATTCTTCTCTTCTAGACGAGAGAAAAACAAAAACAATGAACAATGAGTGGTAAAACTAAAACCGGATTTTTTTGTTGTTTACAAGGTTGACAATCATATTTTCTGCTTTAAGCTAGAGGGTTTATATGTATGTTTTGTAACCTTAGAACTCGGTTTTATAAAATAATCATAAGAGGTAACAAGTTACCCAGATTGATACATTAAAATTGACATAGAAATAAACAAAAGGAAATATTCATCGACCTATAAGAAAGTACTAAATGTTACTAAATGTTAGTACATGTGTGTGATGAAGTTCATGAGGCTGTTATAATTTACAAACAACCCGCTCCATTCCTTCTCCGCTTCAGATTTTAAGCTAACATTATGTTTTATTATGACCGGCCTAGCTGGAATAGGCTGGTTATCATTCCAAACTATGCAGAGCTGCATAAATGCCTGCTGGCTCAATAACCTCTCAATTTACAGATAGATATGCTCCAATGAAAGCGTTATAAGGTTGCCTAAAATTATAATACAATAAAAATAAAATGAAAACGTGTTTTTATATATATTAAAGTTTTAAACAAATTGTGGTGGTATCTTTATTTACATACATTTATAATATGTCACACATGACTGATAAAACTTGCCTTAGCCTCGCCAAGCAGCCTTGCTACCATAACGCTCTCACTAAAGCAAGATTTAGAATAAACGTAGGCTTATAGTTCTACATATAATAACTGATGTAGAAAACAAAACTTATACCGAAATAAGTAAGACATGCCATTTGAATATCCGCGGTTTGTGTTTTGTAACTTACCTATTAAAAGAAAAATATTTTTGTCCCTTGCCAAAACTGTTGGCCTCTTCGACGGTCTGACAGAGTGGGTAGCCTTTGGTCTCCGGCAAAAAAGAAGCCGACGTGCCTGCTATGACGTGAATAATGCCAAGAAATAGGAAAGGAATCCACTTTCCGTACATGCTCTGAAAACGAAAGAGAACGAAAAAACTTTCACTATAAAACATACGTTACCAAATGTTCCTCATCGTGCTCTTCAATGTTATTCTTCTTCAGTTGCAATTCCGTAGCTCCTTAGGTTCATGAATTGTAGTGTCAGAGAGCTAGCCCGTCGTTTCAGGCTCAGCAGATTCCTACTGTTGCACACTCATTATATGCTAATCGAAGGAGTCCCTCCAGAGGGAGCCACATGCGCTGGTAACTTGGGCATGTACGTATGAAGATTAATTTGAATTGTATTCTCCCTACGAAACATATCAGTCAGTGTTACAATTAATAATCGTAATTTGAAAGGCTCGTGAGCTTTGTTTTTACCCATCCACGGACCTTTTCTAAAACACAAAAAGCAGTAAAAAAGGAAAAAAAGGACGTTAGTAATTTTGTGGTTTCTACTGGAAGTAATTGCCTTTTTAAAATTAAACTTATTAGGGGTAATTGCAAATGCAATACTAAAATCTTACTTTCTAACTATGGGGTCCTCTTCATAGTAACGGTAAACGTGTAATATTTTAGTATTTCAAAATATATCTCCCAGAGACCCTGTACCACATCTTAATTTTTTTCTTCAAGTTCCTTCAGGATTAGGTACGGAAAAGCATGTGCGACGCCCGGAATGAAAACTATTGTTTAGCAACACCTTCTATAAAGCTCTGCTTCCTTTCAATTTTAATCAAACTACAATATGATTGTGACATGAAAGCGTGGTCCTAGAGAGCATCAGGGCGAAGGGAAATTGGTAAAAAAGTCGTACCATCGCAACAAAATGTAAGGTATCATAAGAACTTCTACGTGAATAAACATTTATATTCAGAGAAGCGTGCAAGCGTAGTCGAATACTAGAGGGCGTGTGTTTACTGCCAATAAAATGACCCAAAGAGGTATTGCAAAAGCACGAGCTTAACACGTCTAACGTTTTTTGCGATGTACATTACGGAACATTCCGAACCCTACTTGACAGGTTACAGAAATGACTTCCTGGCCACTTTCAAACGCGGCTAATGAAAAGTGCTAGGTGAGTGCGCAGCTAAAATGAACCGAGTGAAAAAAACTTCTCGCAAGGTTACACTCTATCGACGACGCATTGATGTGACATAAATAATTATTTATATAAAACTTGCCAAACAAAATTAGCTAATATAACGCAATTCATATTCAGTTAATTAGAGCGTGACGTTTAAGTTTCGCAGTCCTTACTATTCCCCACTTCGTTTCAGTTACTACTCCAATTGCTGTTTTTGATTTGTTTTTTCTCAGAGGAAAGCAATGTTTTATCTTCGCGTCATTCGATACGACCTCTCTTGAGGGGTGACCTCCTTTCACATTTCACTCTTCATATGTTTTTCTCACCTTATCTCCGTGGCACCTATTTCTCTTTAAGAGATAAAGCGTTGCTCTTAGGCAGTGAACGTAAACAACTAATGTTGTGCTGTGGTGCGCCTTAGTGGAATCAACCGAACGCAGACAATGCTATCTAATATTTTCATGAAACTATTCAAATAGGCAAGGTGGGGTTGAAACCTGGTTCCACGCTATACACATTTAGAATCCAATTATACCGTATTTACACTCAAATTTTCTACAGTTCTCATAAACTAGCCGTAGGCTTCTTTGCGTATTTTCTTACCAGGCGCGTGCGAAGACAGTCATTACAATCAATGTAATAAGCCAGACACATTAAGAAGCCCAAAATCTACACACCACAAAGGTAATTTTTCTAAATAGAAGTTACTGAATCTCCGCAGAGAACTAAATCGGACACTTGGCGCTTGTTCATAGAAAAAAAATAATATGTTTCATGATGATTCAAAAACAATACGTTTAAGCTCAGGTTAGTATTTTACCCTCATATTCGTGTTCTATCGGCCTGAACTTAATACAATTCCGATATCTGACTTCTGTGGCCTTATACAAGACCAGCCTTACAAATTAACTTGAGATACCCTACCATGTAGACGATGTAGGGGACAACGGAAGACACAGC
Source organism: Ixodes ricinus (assembly GCA_037355805.1). Taxonomy (NCBI): domain Eukaryota; kingdom Metazoa; phylum Arthropoda; class Arachnida; order Ixodida; family Ixodidae; genus Ixodes; species Ixodes ricinus. The sequence continues at coordinate 97,466 of JAZHYW010016399.1, forward strand.
GCATGCCAGGGCAGCAAGAACTCCATTTGAGAAGGACCGAAGTGGCGTTGGCATAAGTTCAGCAGCCAGCTGGTACGTGAGCATAAAGGCTGCGGTGGTAGCGAATTTGGCCAGCATTGAAGACGCCACACCAACATGGCCAACTGAAAGAAAAATAATATAGAAATCGTTTAGACTGAAAATAACTTTTATTAGATCTTAAAATTTGGAGAGGATACTTCACAAGTGTTGAATTTACAATCCGTATGAAGCACCAGACATAGATGCCATAAAAGGTACGATCAATATCTTATTCAACGTAATTTGGAATTATTGTCTTGTCTGCCTAGTGTTATGACATATTGGTGAAGACACACATACAAAGAACGTTATTATAAACTCTAATATATTTAGGAAAAACTAGTTTGCTTCGAACGCGCCATCATAGTGAAATGTCACCTACAACATTCTGGCTTCTAGAATGTGAGACGTGAAGATAAGGGTGCCACACCCAAATAGGCACGCCTGAACGGTTTCCTCAGCATTAAAGCAAAATACATGAACGGTAAATACGTTTATAAATAATTCAATGAAAATACTCAATATGGTATTTACCTGCACACAGTGCCATGCAATTAGCACGAAAGATTGCAATTCTTTTTTCTTCGCCAGCTATAACTTTGTTATCAAAACTACTAGTGTTGTTTAATTTTCGTATTACTGAGCACAAACTTTGGCACTGCACTTTTTGTTCGTGGATATTACCACAATGAAAACAAAACCTTCCCAGTTAGTTGGCGTAACGTGCTTCTGACCTCTTTCAGTGCTTTATAGTTTGTGAAATAAACACAATTTTTTCCGGTAATACGCGCACACTATTTAGATTGAAGTAGTTTTGCGATATCAGTTATAAATAAAAGAACGACTTCACACTTGCTGTAAACTTGAAGTATATATGGTACACCACAGGAAATGTTCATTTCGTTCTTCCTTTACACTGAATCTTCCTGCCCTCCATGCCCTCAATCTAGCGCATCTCTACGTTTAACCATTGGCAACTCCTGGAGTGAACAGGATCAAAGCATTTTCGGAGAACATCCAAACTCCATTTTCCAAGCGAACAATGCACTAATTTTTCTCGCAACATTGGCCAAGAAAGTGCACTTTAAATGCAGTTGAAGAGTGCGAAAACGCAGCGCTCAAAACGCTGGTCGCATTTTAATCATTGAGCGGGCTTGAGCATCTCTGAATGCATAATCCTTTTTGTGTGGATCATAATCAAGGCAATCACGTTGTTCATAAGCCCATAAAATAAACGGATGGTTTTGATGATGATTTCCACGAACATCAACAGGGACTTCTAAGTTACGCATGTTACGCATATACCTGTCGCTGAGAGTACACATCTCACCCTCGGGGGCAATAACCGGTGCTATGCAGGAGGCGGCGGATAGGAGATGGAAGAAGACGCAGGTCCAGCGACGGCCGAAGTAGTCCATACACCACCAGCCCGCCAGGTTGGCCGGAATCTCAACCAGGGCCAGGTAAAAGAAGTTCAGGAACTGATTACCGCTCAGGTTTTCCACGTTGATGTGCAGACCGCCATAGGAGCAGCTGTTGCTGATCCTAAGAAGAAGGCAGTACCGTCTTGGTTTATTCAAGACCTCTTCTCGGTCAAGGCATTAGGAGCAGCTGCTAACAAAAACGCTAAGAAAAAACTCGAGACCTGACGAAAATCGTTTGAGCCCAGCTGACTCAACTCTGTACTCGGTGGCTGGTGGCAAGCGAACAAAAGAAAGACATGTCTTCGAAGGCACTTATCGGCTTAGGAGTTAGACATGCCACTGATCAGAAGCCACTCCAGTGTAGCGGACGCTTTCGCTACAGAAGGAAAGAGGTACCTCGAAGGTCCAAGGTCGGTTGTGCTCTAAATGTTAGTAGCGTCCACTTCCCCATTTCCCGTGGATTAAGTGGTTGATTCTCGCACACCTGGGAGGCTCGCAGCTACGCAAAATAGGCTTTACAAAAAAGCAGTTTTCCCCCTCCCTTCCATAGCCTGTCATGTTCAACTGTACCGGGATCGTCAACCATTTCACTTGTAATGATATAATGATTATCTCTTTGTTAAGAGAAGGGCGAAAAATACATTTCTTAATCACAAATTATCACCTCGGAGACGCATTTGTTAGGAGTCGTTTATACCTCATGTGTTGGCAACTATGCATCTGGTGGCGACAGATCCAAGGTAATCTTGTCCCCCAAGATTACTTCCCTTTACTGCAAGTCAGATCGCAGTCAACGGCTAGAGTAAACAACAGGATGCACAACCAAAGCGGAAGGTCAAGGTATACTCGCAGCACTTGGTCGGTTTCGTTTGCGATAAAAAGCGACACATGCATTGACGTTACTTTCTGACGCTCCCTGAATGGCCCCAATGGCACGTAGCCTCGGCAGCGCTCCAACGTACGGCGAAACCAATGTGGGATTTCGATAAAAAGAAGGCTAGGGCGCAACCGAGCTGGTGATGGTTGAACAATAAAATTCAGCTGTGCATGATACTTAGTGTTTGTCGGTCTCTTCTCGTCCCAGTCTCTTGGTTTTTAGTCAATAATGGATATTAAGCTTGTTTTTGGGATCAATATATCTGGCCGCAAGACCACCAAACGCATCCCAAGGTTGGTTGGGCGTGTATTGTGAATTTCTAAAAGAGTATTCTTACCTCCTTCGCCATACTCCGAGTCAAATTTTCAAATATTAATAATTATCTCTCTCTCTCTCTGTCTCTTGTGTCCGGACGTCCATGAACCGATCAACGTTTGCACCCTTCTGTTTTCCTTTTTCTTTTCAAATGTACAGGAACCCGACAGCTCGGTGAATATATAAAAAGGGCTGGAGCCTATTGTGTTCATACCTTATTTCGGCTTCAGTACCACCCTCATGCTCCGCCTTTCCACATTGGCAGCAACAGTGCGGCTGCGGTATTTTGTTTTTTAGCTTGACTCTAGGCTAGCAGATGGCGTGATCTCCGGTATGTCCCAGAAGCAGAGGCCGTTGTCTCAATTTTGGAAGAAGGCAGGCATTAATTATGCGCATTCGAAGCTGCAACGCACGTCTGAAACTTCAGTTAGGGACTACAAACATTTTGTTTACTGATCCTTGCATGATCTTATGTGTATCTAGATCTTTTTTTTCTTTTTTTTTGAGACGACAGGTTTTGATTCTTTTGTATACACGGGTTACGGCTACGTCGATTCGGCCAGGCTTTATAACGTACTTATGTTCGTTCTGCGCACGTTTGTAACGTATTCATGTGAACTTCCGACGGTCGTTCACAGAACCTTGAAGTGACACCGTCAGAGCGCGGAAATCGCGACCCAGTTGCTTTGTGCTTTACTTTTCACTAACCGGATAATTTGTAATTTTAGTTATTTTTCGTTAAGAAATACACTCAAATTAGCTGCTTTCTGTGATATGGCTCCTGTAAGTTCTCCGAGACGGTAAAAGTTAAATTCTGCGTCTTTTTTCTTGTTAACGACGACAATTTGACTGCTAGATTTGGCTTCTGATGGTGGCTTTTATATTTTACAGCGTTCATTGAGTATTTGCCCAGCAGAAAACCTGTCTTGCCAACAAGGTTTTCTTCATTAGTAAACTCTCTCACTGAGGGATATACGTTCGCGTCGGTAACGGTCGCTTCCACTGGCGACCAGATCGCTTCTTCTCAGCCGCACATTACTGCATTTTGATCGTAGCGCGATTGCTGGACGCCGGCAGCTATTTTAGTGCCGGCTCAGGAGCATCGACGATAGTACACGTGTGCACGTTTACGTCATTATGAGTTCGCAAGTCGAAACCCACGTGCAAACGGCTGTTTATCGATGCCACCGGCGGCAGCTACACCATGAGAACCTATATGCACCAACCTGAGAAAACCCCCATCATGAGGCGGAGACTCGCTTCGTATTTTCGTGACGTCACGTGCAACCCATCCATACTACGAACGTGTTAAATTTGTCCCTGGCCAAATTTGATCGAGCTAGGCACCATTAAAAATAATATAATTATCAACACTCTCACGCGGGATATTTTATGTAATTTACACCGGATGACATTTGAGCTATCAGCCAATCACCCCTTCCCCCCTGCTCCCTACGCAAACTACGTCTCACGCTCATAGTCAGACCACGAGATGAATCGTCGATTTTTAAATGTCCTTTTGTGTAGATACCGTAAGATTGCCCACGTTACTTTGGCCTTTTTCTCTTTAATACTTTTCGAGACCAAATATAGGCCCCAGTCTGACGGGTGTTTAAAATACCATCAGAACGAACTCTTTCGAAATAGACGTAAAGAGGGTCCGGCATTATTAACCAGGAAGGTTAGAAAATTAATATCAATATCGGAAGTAAGCAGGACTGTCAATTTAAGTTGCGCACGGCCACTATCATATCCATAGCGGCATTAAGATGCCCGTCACCAACTGTGGTACGTGAAACCGTGACCTTTTAATATTAACGTTAACTTAATATTAACGTAAACTAATTCTGTTAAATGAGCTTTAGGCGTAATTAATAGTCTGTTTTTTCTTTTTCGAACTGAACTGTTTTTTTACGGATAAGGATTTCCAATTGAAAACAAGTGTTTTCAAATGGTAGCCATCGCAAACTTCGTGTCCCTCCTAGGAATTCGTGTGGATTTACGCCACTGATTAGGAGGCACAAGACGGTTTCTTTCAGTGTCTTTAACAGGGAAACATTATGTAGGCCTCGTAATAATTAAAACTTTCCGGGTTTTTTTTTCATTATTTTTTAAGTTCAGTTGGCGAAAACAAATCGCTATCTTGCTTTACTAAACCGAAATCATTTTTTATTATTGTATCACTCTAAAAAAGCCCGTGCGTCTACTCTGACGCGCAACACTCGGAGATCCAATCATCGCAATTTACGAAGGCAGCTCTGTGAATGACAATGCCGAAACATATATTTAGACCAAAAAACGCTGTCTTAGTTGTGACATTAAGCAGTCAAGCGTGACGTTTTCCATTGTTTAATGTCACAACTCAGACTGCGTTTTTCAGGTCTAAACATATGTTTCGGCATCATCATTTGCTCAGCTTCCTACGTAAGTTGCGTTGATTGGCTCTCCGAGTGTTGTGCGGGAAAGTAGACGCCCGGGATTTTTTTAGAGTGTATACAGCAAAGGCGTACATCCATTTTTTATGAAGGAAGACCGTCAACATCCAGCGATACGCAAGAACAAGCGAGAATGCGGCACTATGAGCAAAATGAATGGTTGTCTAGTTGCCTTTTCCTTTCCAATAGCAAATCACCAGAGATGCAGCCCTACTACCCCGACCAGCTCTTACATAATATTGCAAACTCTGTAAAATTTACATATACCATGATGGTAATAAAATAAAAGTAATATTCAAATCGGTGAATCAACTCTTTGTATTTATGTTTTCCACGGCGCGTTAATAAACAAAATAAAAGTATATTTACTAGAATTTTTTTCGTAGGTGACGCAAACCAGACATTTGTAAAGAGGCAGGATCCCCATCTGTTCACCTGCTTTTCTAACAATCAGGGCAACCTTTAAACTTTCAGGTTCGGTCATTATGGCCGAAAAATATTGGTAAACAATCTTCGGACCTGTTCATGAGGGCTGCTGAGGAGTTCACGGTAAGCGAATGGTGTTAATATTGCCATTATAGCGTTCAGCTTGTAAAGAATACTGCTCTGTACACGATTTGTTTTAAAGAGATCGAAAATTAGTTGTGTTGGCGTGTGCTCCCTAATTTTTCTTTCTTTGTTTTATGTTCATGTGTTTCTATACTGGAATTTAGAATAATAATATTGTAGTGTTTCCCGGTTTCTTTTATCAAAGCCATGTTGGATGCGCCGGGATAACGCGAAGGGGATAATCGAAATATCCTTGCTACCATCTTGACGTGAGGCAGCCGATTTTTATTACGACTTCTTTTTTATATTGTCATCCTATGTTTTTTACTTTTTTAGTTTGTTGAACTGTGTTATGCCGATATTTTTGTCAATGCCCTGTTTACCTTTATTTTAATAAAGCAATGAAAGTACGCATGCTCTGCTAAGATACGTTTTTTAACAATTGCCACAGCTCCTCTGACATTAATTGTGATATGCAACAAATCTACATAGTATGTCTTCTACATAGTTGAATTTGGTTGTAATAATAATGCTCACTGTTAAAATGGTTATATTTAATGTTGCTAACAAATACCATAAAACACTTTCTTTGAATCTCTTTAATTTTGTCGTGCGCTTATGGTGGAACACATTGGTAAAGCTAAATAAAATACTAGTATTGTTTTAGAAACGTGTAGAAGATAAAAAAATATTTGAAGAGAAATAATGAAATATTTGCTTAGGGAGGCGAATTCAAAAATGAGGACTGAGTTTACTTCGCAGTTAGATGTATGACCGTTGCTTCTGGTTGAGGAGAAGGAAATATGTGGACAATGTAAAACATCCTTGTGTGCGTTCATTTTGTTTGCTCTGCAAGTGTGCACACAAGACGTGATTTTACACATGTGCAGATGCAAATCTGGTATATTCATAACTCATAACAAAATAAAAAATACACAAGAAAATGTAAGGGGAAGTGCATGGAGAAAACCAAACTATTGAAGTATCTAAACATAAATTTGTGATCATGTTTTTTTATTACATTCTTTAAATCTTTAAAAAGATACTGAAAGCTGGAGGTTAAACAAGTGATGCAGAATATTACTCACCAAAGCAGCGAAAGGATTAGCAAGTTCTTCCGTAATTTGGGTTTAGAAACCAAGTCTAGCACTGAAGCCGATTCCTCTGACTTTTGTTCTGCGCTTATCTGCAGCTGCACTCTCTGCAAAAAAATCAGACATGTTAGAAGTCAATCTATTCACAGTAGTCTAAAGGCGCGTTCACACCAGCGATGTAAAGCACACCAGTGATGTAAAGCACTCGCGCGATTCGACTAGATCACATCGCAAAAAGATCAGATGGTCACACTGGCGTGCGAGATTAGCGAGTCGCTTCTCGAGAACTCTCACTCTGAACGCCGCTGATTGGCTCAGCCACTCCGCGACTAGATCGCATCACAAAAAGTCGGGTCAGCTAACAACTGCTCAAAACGCGCCGCTTTTTTTTTTTTCCGCGGTGGTTGTTTTTGCGATGAAAGTTATCGCGCGACTGCTGCACATGGCCGGCGTGAGCGGGCCTTAATAATTCTCCCAGCAACTTTTAATTTTTTTAACGTCAAAGCTGTCTAACTTATGTCAGGTATCTCAATTTTAAATAAATTCGGCGTTTTACAAGGTTAATTAAGACATCAATAATGAACGCGTATTAGCATGCCATAAGCGTTATTTTATATCTTTGTAAAACAATCTACAGGATTAATTGCGGTTTTATTATTTCGATTTCATCACCATGGTTTTTCTAGTTCATTGTCGTATTTCTCCTGAATAGTCTATGACTCTATGTCTTGGAACAGAACAATTGTTTTTAAAGAAGCTGGTTTACACCTGGTGTATAAAAAGGTTGAACATTCGCTTGTTCCTCTGCTTTCAAATAAACATTAGTTTAAGTAGTTAAAGCGAAACTTTATTTCTTTAGCAGCTTTATTTTAAATGTGAGGTTGTGGTAAGTTCAAATATTCGCCATACTTTATCGATTTGCGGACACTATTATTAGTTGTTGCATTGACCGGAAGGCCCGTAAGTAACTTTCTTTGACTATTTAATGGTATCAATCAATGGTTTGATTGGATAACGAAAGGCTCACAATTTAGTAACTGCTTTTAGCAACTGAGGCTGTGCTAGGGCAACCACAAAATCCAAAACGATTGCTCCTCTCTAGTCTCCTCTTCATGGTTTCAGATCCAAAGCATTACTTCAAGTCAAAGTTATACAATGCAGCAATTCACAGTTGTATTGAGTCTGTGTCTAGTGGGTATGCATACGTCATAGCTTTCTTTAAATACTTACACCTCGTAAGCTCGATGCAAAGTAACCATTTTACCCTCCTCCACCTTCTGTCCGAGAGCTTTTCAGTAAAATGACTGTTTTATCTATGCCTTTTCACAGACCCATCTATCCTTAAACACAGTGATACATCTTACTGATATAATAAAACACGAATAATACAACGTTTTATTTACGTCTAATAAGACCACATACAGCTAGATGCCCCACATAATGTGAACTAGTGCTGCTCTATGAGGTTTGGCGTCTTGTCTATCGAAAAAGAATAAACCCGAAATCAATCAAAAGTGCAATCGTAAATGTATACTTTTCTCTTCATTTTTTGGTACCTGGCTGACACAACAGTGTTATTTTTTAAACGTGAGAAATTAGAAACGTATCCACTTTATCAGCCTGCTTCGCAGATTGGTCATCATGTCTTGTACGTGAGCTTATAAGTGAGGAGTACAGCCTCCAGACTTTTTAACAGTACCGCGCGAACACCGATTTGCCGATAGATCAGCACCTTCTCATGGCGTGAAACAGCAAGTCCACGAGGCTAAGCGTATTTCTTCTGCTACCTTCTGCCACACGCGTGTAATCTCGCTGACCTGCTCTTTCACGCCGCGGTAAGCCGCTGATCTACCGGCCGGTCGGCGTTCGTGTGATATTGTAAAAACATCTGGAGGCTGTACACAAAAATTAAAAGGCGCCTAAAAAGAACTTTACTCAAGCAGCTCGATTTCTCAGTCATAGTTGCGTGGGGCGCACCCAGCGACGTCGCCAGGATAGCTCGCGAAGGCAACAAAAGGTGATTGGGTGTACTACCTCCAGTTTACTATCTAGGTCGGCTGGAGGTCGAACACCGTTCTTGGCCGCGATATTTCTAAGAACGGCTGAAGCTTCCGCGATCCGGTTTTGAGACAACAGCCACCTTGGCGACTCTGTGAGAAACCTGAAAGGGAGGAAGTCAAGAAGGACGTCGTAAATGCAGTGGTATTTTTATATTGCAGCTTATAAAATGTGATGCTGCCGAGAGTAAATCGAAAGCTCGCGTAGACAAACTGAAGTGTGCTTAATTGTAAAATAATTACGATATTACAATCTTGTTTGTTTTGATAAAAAATATTTTAGATTTGCACACTTGATAATTGTCATACAGTGCATAAAACTCGATGGCAGCAGGAAATAAACAAGACACGTAAAACGCAAAAAATAAACCTCCCAGAGACTCTCAAAATATGGTAGCAGAAACCAAGACACTTAGCAAAATGTCGGCTCCCTTTGTGAACTTTAACATAAAGGGTTTCTTTAGACATATGAGGTAAGAAAAAGAAATCTCGTGAGAGAAATTATGTAATTTTCGCGATATCTGTTTATCTTATTGTGCGTTGTCAGTCCGACCTTCTGCTGATGTGTGGTCTTGTCGATTAACTGCTGAAGTGGAGGAAACAAAACAAGAATAAAAACAACAACACCTCTTTTTTCTTGGACTGAACAAAAAGCTTTACATAATGGGTGTGAAAATAACTCTCGAGTTTAAATTTCTTAGGGCCATAAATTTGTACAAATTTTCAGAATCACATTAATAAAAACAAAACATTTTAACCCGAACACAGCTGAACCAGATGAACCATAGTATTTATAGGAAATATTGCCGTGTGCGCAGCTGGCTAAGTAGGCAGCGCGGCCGTGGCCTGGCGGTTATTGTGCTTGCCTCCCATGCGAAGAGCCACGGTTCGATTCCTGGGAGCGACGCGTCTTTGGTTTCTTCTTGCGAGTTAGTGTTCTGGTAAATTCGATAATTTTGTTGCTCGTTCGAAACGTTTAGTTTATCTAGATATGCGTCGCCTCATCATTTGCCATTCCTAACAATATCTCTATTTGTCAAAACAAAAGAAACAAAAAAAAACACGCTGGTGCGGTTATTACATAACTATAAAATAAATTATTACAATCATGCCACATCATATTTTTTATTAAAACAGGACAAGTTTTGCAAATGTAAAAAGCACTAAAACAGCTTCAGAATTTAGGAAGTTTCACAGAGCCTGTGCTGTATCCTATATGTCGCACTCACCTTCACTAGAGTTCTTCGATTCACGAAGTTCTGATGTACAAGCTACACCATTCATGTTGAATGATTAGTTTTCACTTCGTTCAGATCGGGCTTTTGCAAAGCCTAGAGGTAAATAAATCCCTGTGGGGCACAGCGGCCCTAACTACGCCATGACAGTACGATCCAAGAATGCACTACACTCTAAACAAAAGACGTGCGAATTCGCTTTGCCGCAGGAGATAATAAACCAAATTACGGCGAACAATACCAGAGTCTCAGCAAGTGACAAATCTATGAAAAAAAAATATCAGACAAACAAAAAATAAAACGGATGGATGAATATTTTATTTTTCACCGATGAATATTTTATATTTCACATGGTGGTTATTCCCGAGCATATCGTGTTTTTTAGGCCTAGTCATATTATGAGCTGCGTCTTTCGTAAGGAGGCTTCTGTTGTTCGCTGTGATTGGCTGCTTCTATGTTGGGCAGGACAGTGAACTAACCAACTGTTTTTTGAAGTCTAAACAATAGGCTATTACAGAAAGAAAAAAAACGCAGCGCAAAAGACAAGGATTACACACCTGTAGCTCGCATGTTTTGAGCAGCGCCCCTGGCAAGCAAAATCGAATATATTTAGGTCGCGTCTACGTTACGCGTCTCTTTGCGTCCTTGCAAGCGCCCTCTTAGCGTTCGTGGCCATATACTGACGGACGCTGATAGGAGACAGTTAATGAGTTTAGATCGTGCATGATGGGACGCTACGACGCCGTTTGACGTCAGAATTAAATAGCCGTGTCTCGCGCACGCTGGCGGAGGTGCCTCTTTTGTGATCGCGTCTCCTGCAGTCTCCTGAACGCTACAGAGCCGCCTGACCGAGAGAAACAGATCTATAGTCACCGAGAAACGCAGAGCGAAGCTTATTACGTTCGTGTTTCCTGCTCCGCGATTCTTATGTTATCATTCTTATCGACCAATGCCGGAATTTCATTATTACGCACCAATAATAAGACCATCGGAACGCGACACGCCATGCGTTTTTAAGGCTGCCCCTGACTACCACAGAAGGAGAAGACAACATAGGCACTGTATTCTGTCTTCTCCTTTTACTAGTCCTTGTCTTTAGCGCTTTTGTTTTTCCTTTATTTGTAAATAACTCGCCCTGAAGTTGATTTTAAAACGAAGCCACTATACTCACTTCCAATATAAGATGAATGGAATTGTGCCTCCTGCCGTGATTGCGGAGAGAACGAACCAGGTCCTGCTGAGGTACGCCACCAGGGGAAGTAAGCACATGCCAAAGGTCCAGCTTAGGCATGACACTCCCATCATCAGAGTACGTTGGTCCGGGCCTACCAGTTCTAGCACTGAACGAGGGAATGAAATAGAATGTCATTCATTTGGTGCACCATCTCCGCGTCAACCACCCCAGCAACTACCGTTGCCTGCTGCCGTCCACGTCCCGAATGGCTGTGCGTATTCGTGAAACAAAATTTGCGAAATGATTCTGGTTTGCTAAATGAAAAAGCAACGTTCAGAAACTATTTCTAATTTTTGCTGAAAATTTTGCAAGTTTAGATGCGTATCATAGCTCAAGAAGAAAAGGCAAGTGACATCAGAAATACTAAGTTTGATATTAGAAACGTACCGGATCTCAAACATATAATCTGTAGACAAGAATGAACGAAAAAACAAAGATGAGAGAAAGGTAATGCTAAATTATAAAAAAAGTCTTGTAATATGGTTTATACGGTGCGCAGGTATAAAGAGATGGCATCGCTGACTGATATACCGCCTACGTCATCAGTATAGGGGGACGCCTCGTTATTTGACGAGCCAGTAAACGCTATAATGCTACCTGTTGAAAAAGAAAAGGAAGCTGTTTTTTCTTCTTTTGAGTATGAGATGCGAAAGCGGCAATGACACCTTTCAATTCTAGAAAGTGAGTCCGAAGACGCAGGGGTCTCTTGCAGTAATTGGACATTCCGTTGTTACAATCAGGAGTATTGATCACAGTGCGCCTTGACGACGAAGAGCATGCCGCTCGTTGCTGAGCACTTCCCAAAGCAGCCGCTAGGTGTACTTGAGGAGGGCTCAAATATAACTGCGTTAGAAGGTGAGTGAGCACTAAGGCTGTAAATGGGAGCTGTAGAGTTTGCCAACATCCGCTGACTGTACGCCAGCATTTAGTGGGACTTTAAATAAACTAAACTGCTGATTTGGCACTTGGACCGCAACACTGCTGGTTCCTAAACAAAAGCTACTTTTAACTTTGTTTAGAAGAAAGTCTAACAGCCTCTCCAATTATGATACTACGGAACCAAATATAATAAGAAAGTACTCATATATATGTTTGGAAACACTTGCAAGAAAACCTGGGAAGCTCAGGTAGGCAGTCAAAGTTTTGCCATGAAATAGTTAGCCCCTAACAATGTATGTTTATAAAGGATTCGTCGCTTCCCACACCAAGGTTTTCAGGAGGTTTCTTTCGACACATGCATAAAAAGTTTATTCCATTGGCAGATATCTGTTTGAAAAATCAGAAAACCAAAAACGTTAATATTTTGATTTAATTTTTGCTGTTCTTATATTTATGTTTGTGTAGTGCTTTTATTTTTCGGAAAATATGTAAGAATAATTAAACATTGTGTAACCACTTTAAGTATTAATATTTGAAACATAAACTTTTTGGAGTTGAGATTTATTGAAACACGTGACATGTTTAATTTGAAGGTATAATAATTTAATTGCGCAGACATGCTGTAGTAATTTATGAACATCCAATAAAACCATTGTCAGAAAATATATTTTTTGTCAGAAAAACTGACCCTTGCGGAAGTTCAGTATTTTAAAGTTTCACATTCTTTGTCGTAAATGTTATATATTCTTCCTTTGCACGCCGATAAATAATCCAAAATATTTGCAGACGGGAATGATCTCTAAATAACTTGACACGTCCTTTCGAATACAAAAATGTTCTTTAAAATCCACCTGCCAACAAGTAGAACCTTTTTGTAATACTAAGGAAGTAAGCGCCAAAAAGATCATTCCCGAAATGAAATCTTTACAAATTTGTAAAATTGCGATGCCTCTATGTACAAGAGGCCTTACACACTGCATGGACATGGATGCTCGATTTGACAAAGCTACCAACCAAAGTGAGAGCTAGATACTTTTGTTTATATCCACGCAGAATCCACCAACAAATCTTACAAATGTGAGTTTTCTTAGCCGTAGCAGGGTTACCCCTACGGCTACTCGGGGCTTGCGATTATGAGATGGCGAACCCAGGCTCGCACGCACAACCGGGGTCATCAAGTTTGACCTTTCTTGAACACGAAACTATCAACTTAAGCAGGATATAAAAAACTGTGTGCATCTGGCATTGTTGCACAGAGACACCTCTGACGGAAGAGAGGCCAGTGCTCGTTTCTGCAAGACTTTAGAGGCTCAGTTAGGTATTACACAAGAAAAAAACGGTCACCCAATTTAAAGTCTGCTTTTATATAGTACAAAGCCCGAGAGATGAAAAACAATCACAACGGATTACTGCTATCATTGGCAGTTTACCAGGGCCTCTCATTTCCTTTAATTACTAAAATCATTAGGCGGAAATTTGTTTTGGTTAAACAATGAATTTCTTGCATCTCCCTTTTCTCATAAATACCAGAATAATGTTCGTGAAAAGTTTGAAGCAACGTTTCATATCTTTAAAATAATATGCAGCATGTTAATACACAATTTATACACTGCAACTGACTAGCAGCCTGAAAGCGTCATCAAAAAAGAGGAAAGGAGAATCCTAATGTTACCACAAAAGAAAGAGAGACTCTAGGTAACCATAAATAATAAATACATCAACTTTGCATCTGCTATGTTGACAGCAAAGATCATTTTCTTGTATGACTGTCAAATATGACGCAAACGTACTTTGTCAATGACCGGAAACGATAACATTGACAACTGGGCATCACTATGTTTGCCGATTCGATCTCAGATAAGAGTGACGCAGGGAGCGTCCATTCAATATTTGCTTAGAGCTGCCAGTACCTGAGAGAGGACTCGTTGATTTTACCGTGCATTGAAAATGGTGTGTTAATTTGATTGATACTATGTTTTCATCCTGATTCTCATGAAATGTTTAGTGGATGCTTTCTATCACGAATATGTACGCACTAGGCCAGGGAATATTCGTGCTTACAACTTCCCCGAATTCCCAGGCACACAAAGGCAGGTCATATATGATGAGTCTTCATTATTCCCTAATGACAAATGTTTGTTTTGTTTTACAACAGCCATCTTCGAAGCGTATACTCTTTTCGGCGGAGGGATGACCTATAGGAATTGTAGTAAATAAAAAAACTGGTTGGCAATTGTGTTGCATACGTGAAACATTCTAGCATCACATGTTTAGCAATACCCTGAGGTTCCAGGCACCAGATGCCTACTTTAATGGCGCTGCTTCCAGATAGTTTAACGCGTACCATGTATACGCTTGACAGTTTTCCCTAAGATGAAGCAATACTACCTCTATTCCGGCCGACTGATAAACCTGGCGATCTACCAGAACCTTCCATACTCTCGAGCTCCCCTCCATCAGTGCGCACAGGGGATCGAGCTCCTCGTCGCCTACCTCACTCCTCGTCCTCTACCTCTATGACCTTCCCGTTCACCAATCAGCGTCAAGCACCTCATTCCTCCTCCCCCTCCCGTAAACCAATCAGTGTCGAGCCTCGCGGCCACGCTTTTGACCAGGCTTCACTTTCATCGGGGCTTAACGAAATGCCGGCAACCTAGAAAAAGAGCGTTTCACGTAAAACATGTGGCGGGATGTCAAGTTGCTAACTGTCGGGCGCAGAGCGGATGTCAATAATTGGGGTTGCATGGATATTTAGACAGCGTGTAGTTGGTCAGCCATTTCAAAGTTGCGACGAGTCACTCGCTGTAGATGAGAAATTTAGCCGGTGCAGTACAAACACTAGCCTGGGGTCTTTAACGTGCATCACGCAGTAGTGATACATGACTGCACGCCGGTACGATGCTCATCCAGAGCATCGTACCGGATGTCCCGCAAAGCTTTGCGATTTGTCGTGACATGCTGGAAAGACACTCGCGTAATAAACTAAATGGCCCGGATTGGATTCCCACCTGGCGCAAACGCTTTTTTACTGCGACGCCCTCCCCCCCCCCTTCCCCAAACCCACCAGTGTACAGCCTCGCGGCCACGCTTCTATCGAGGCTTCACGAAGTGCCGAACACCTAACTAAGGGACGTTTCATGTTAAAAATAAACTTACTAATTATGTAGGGAATCTGCTCAAGTTGAGGATCCAGCGTCGCGGTCAGGACTCGAAGAGCGGCGAAGAAAATAAAATTGCCAGCAAGAGTCGCACCAGAAGAAGTGATCAGTGCCACGACAGCAAGAGTAAGGAAGGTAATCTTGCGTCCAAACCTATAAAACGTAGAATAGAATGGTGTCGTGAAATATCCACATGTGAAAGAAAAGCACATAGAAAGACATGCTTCTAGTTCATTTAATATGTTTTTAATTCAAAAGTGCTAGGTCTCTTGGTTTAATCATTAAGAATTTTAAATATTTTTGTCTGGCGCATGCAAATTTTTTGTATCGAAATGAGAAGGAAAGAGCTGGAAAATGTTGGCATACTACGTTTTAAAAAACACGTCTTCATTGAATTAGCCCTGAAATAGGTCGAACAGTTTTGCAGTTAGTATCAGGGCTACTGACAAAAAACTTGCAACAATCATCTTAAACTTATCCTTCTAGTAGTTTCCTAGAATATGTATTGTAAAACGCTACACTAGCTGAACTTGTTCTACATTACGAGGCAAGGGCTGCTACAATACAAACGCCACGTTAACTTAATTGTACATGGTACATGGACGTATTTAGAGAAAGCTGGGTCCCTTTTTTTAAAGAAAACACATGAACGTGCATTCTGTTCACAAGAATAATACGCAGTCAATACTGCTCAGTGGTCGCCTTATCCTAACTCGGAAGGCTGCAAGCCGGTGCTATGCATTTATTTATTTAACACAACAATTAATCTCAGTAAGGGGTTCAGTAGGGGATGGGTTAAAGTAAAACATAAGAATACCACTGGAAAGTAAAACCTTTGAAATATCAGAGGTAAGGAGTTAGTTGACAGTACGGTGGACAGTTGGTGACAAACAACTACTAAAAACTAATAAAGGGCAACTCCGCTCAATTCCTAAAAATTCAGGCTTACATGTGATTCCATTTCACAAAGCACTACTAAACAGCTCTACGTCTTCGGATTCGCGAAATGTGGAATATTATTTGTGTAATCTTAATTTAAACATCAGCTGATACCGAAACTGAAACTTCGGTTGCTTCAGGCAACATTGGTCTCGTGTCATCAGAGTCATGGCCACGTCACGTCGAACCACGTGGTCTTGTGACGTTCGTGGGGGCGAGGTACAGGACACGCGACGCGGGCAGGTCGCTTCGCGTGGCGTGGACGGTGATGGCCCGGGGGAGAGGGGGAAGGGGAGAAGACGAAAGAGGAGAGGGGGAGCGGAGAAACCGGACATGCGATAAACGCGCAGGGTAGCGCAAACTAGCGCATCCGCGTTACGGTGATCACGTGGACGCCGTACAGCCAACACCGGGAGGAGAAACTCATGACGTCATCGTGCAATTTCGCTCTGAGAAGTAAAAACAAGCAAAACGTGACAATGACGTAGTCATGCCTCTGACGTAGTGGTTCAACGTTGGCCGCTCCAACTCCGTCGCATTGACTGCGCTGACGATTGCGCCTCACGTCGCACGCTAGAGTTGGCAGATTTCGGCGACTTGGCTCATTTGAAAGTTTGCTGGCCAGTTTATTAAATATATAGACGGAATTAGATCGTAATATTTGACATGGGGTCTACCTATATGATACTGAAGAGGGCTGCGTAGTTTTCTAAATATCAAAAATGAAGCGGAGTTGCCCTTTAAGTAGATTTTCCTGTGCGATGCCAAAGTGCATATTGCTTTAAGCATAGAGAGTAAAAAGAAAAAAAATTCAGCCTTTCCACTTTGGTGAAGAAGGAAGAGCAGCGGAGCTGTACTATGTGCCGCCATCTATGAGCGACGGCCATCAGACAACCGGAAAAGTGGTTGTCTGGGGGCCGCCGTCGCTCATAGATGGCGGTAGCTGTTTATAGGGTTGTGTTGAGATTTATTTGTTCACGGACACGAAACTGGGGAAACTATCCCTTAACAGCTCAGCTATAAAATTAAAGTAGTGTATGTTCATTTAAATAGTGTTTCGTTCTTCAGTGCGTGACACTAACGTGATTCGTCTAGTAGAGAAACTCTGGAAGTTGTCGAATCAAATGAAATAACTCTTAAGGAGGCTGATTGCCCTCCATAGAGTTATCTTGTAAGGTGAGAGGCACATCCTTCTATAATATGGTCAGCCATACACGCTTTTTCTTCTCATAGTGCTGTCCTTGACTGGCCAACATTGCACCTATCGGTAGAGATTGTGCTATTTTCCCAAATATTTTCCACAGATACGCCTTCAGACCAAAATCACTAAAGGCTAATTCACACACTTGCGCCTTCTTGCTATCCTGTCTATTAGCTCGTGTAATATCTTACAACGAGAGAGAGAGAACACAAAAGCATGGTGACGCCATCTATGATGTGGTCCTGAAACTGCCAGCCTTTGTTCGCGCTAACAGTGTCGCGCTCTGTACATTCAATGGATGGAACCCACTCTTTCAATCAACACAAAATATCTTCTCAGTGGAGTTAAGCTTGCCATTAGTGGAGTTAAGCTTGCTTGTTACTTTACTTTACGAATAGCGTAACCACCATGCGTGAAGGAAGCACCTTCCTGAAGGCAAAATGACGTCTGTCCGCTCATCCTGCTACTGCGCGCCTCCATTTGCCCCCTAAAGCATGTACTTTCAGTATTTCACACAGTAAATGCGGGGCAATCCAGCGTTTTCTTTTTCTATGCTTGATTGATTTAGCCGGTCACGGCGAACCCGCCAAAAACAGCGAGCGCCGTCACGATTCACTTTCGACGCTGCTTGAGCGGCTCCATCGGAAAGGGAAACGTAATAATGCCGCGTGCATGATCGAGAAGGTACGCTTCAGCGTAGCTCGTGACGGTTCCGTTGGGGCCCTGCGTCCTCGTTCGAAAGAGGTCCCTGGCTCTCCCCCGTCGGTGCTGACTGGCGAACTTCCGTCAACGTTCTTCTTCAAGCTGGTCCCATTACGTAAGGGAAGCCTCATGGTTCTCAAACCAGTGCCTCGCGCAGTTCCTTCTAAAAAAAAAAAACACCTCCACCAGAAATGTAACGGAGTGAGGGGAAGAGGCAATAAAAAAGGAACTGTGAATTGAAAAGAAAGGTTTAATCGGCGAACTTGTGCCAAACAGAATAAAGAACGAGCGTCGAGACAGCAAAAAAGCGGGCGGCGATTTGGCGGAGAAACAGGAAGCGAGAGCGAGACTTACCATGGCAAGGTCATTATGGCCTCCTTATCTTTTCCGCTCGGGGTGAGAGCATCCGCGAACCTTCTACATGAACGGAGAAGCGTATCTTCTTGATCATGCACGCGGCATTACAAGTGAACTTTATTTTAATCTAGGGTCTCGTGCAGGATAGGTGCCGCTACAAGTTTTGATCAAGCAAGAAGCATGGGTTAGTAATCTCTCCCCCCCCCCGCCCCACCGGCCGCAGTTATAGTCGTGTTGTTTGCATCTTTCCTCTTGTACTTGTTCGCATTTTGTGCGCGCTATTTATTTCCGGTTATACTGCCTTTACTGTCTTGAAATCGGCTGTTCACCGGTAGAGAGAATCAGGAAACTGCTCACCTGTCCGCCATGAAACCGAACAGAAGTGTCCCCAAGACGCTGCCCACTGTACACAGGGAGTACAACATGCTCGGTAGATGCCCGTGAGAACACACGAGATCAAACTGAAAATCAGAAAAGCAAGGCCGACTTACTAAAAAGTATAAATGATAGAAAACTGGAATTTGACAAACACGCATAAACGTAGAAAACCGGGTGTTTCGCGACTGTGTATGGTTGTGTTTTTATTCGCGCCTAAATTTCAGGGTATATTCGTAAATTAAAAACATTTACCAGCTAGTTTGTTTTTGTAATATTACTACTGGAGCGTATGCTCTTGCGTCGCGTCATTAGAAACCTGTGGTTAAAGGTTTACAGTAGTGACATCACAACGCGAAATTAGTGTCCAACACGAAGCAGAATGTTCAGTTCACAGCGCAGTCGTCCCGAACACAACGTTAGCACATTTGAAAACTTTCTGTCATATAAAACCAATGTCTACGGTCATACTTGGTTCCGCAAGCGTGCGTACAGCACTACGTTGCAGTGATGTGTCGTTAATATGAACACCTCCATTCCGTCAACAACTTTCCACAATAGACCCTTTCCGAAATTCAGCCTGGCCACTTTGATATCTATCATCACCTACTTGTATCCTATGTACATGCTAATTGCGGCCTTTTGTTGGATACTAAAGAAAGAATTTGAAAACAGGCACCTATGCGGAGCTTGAACGTTCCAGACGTTAGTGCGTTGTCACAGTGACAAGACTTATAAGCTTCTGTGCGCTACGTATTTCAGCGTGTAATGCGAATCCTAGGAACGTTCGGCTTCGGCACGCTCCAGACAGCTAATGCTCATGACAATAAAATCGAAGAAATGGTGAAAACACAGGCGAGCTGGTGAAAAAACTTTCATAGTAACCAGAAAACCAGAACGATAAAAAAACAAAAAAAAAAAAAAAAACGGACGAAACAAGAACAAGTTAAACACAGCTTCTAGTTTATTTGGACAAGGAAATATAAGCGAGACCCTCTCCATCAGAGAAGAAACACCTCCTCTCCACTAGGTCACCGAAAGCCGACACTCAGGCAGATCCAAAATGATTCATGGTGCACCCTCCTTTCACCCCAACTAGCCACCCTGACGACCTCGTTTGAAGGGCTGACCCGCCACAAGCGATAACAGGCAACTCAACCCTTACTCTTCTTGAAAAACCCACAAAACAAAACCTTAGATACACAAAAAATGCTTCATATCACACTCCAATGCCAAAGACGGCGTGCTTACACAATTACCAGAGGTCAAAATACGCATGGTCTACCTCAAAACGCTCCGGCCATTTTCTTTCTTTTTGTGCAAAACCTGGGTATTCCCCGACTCATTTAAATGAGGTGAATATTATAAAGAGCTTTGGTAAGCTAAGCGCCTCGTACATATTGGTAGTTTCTTGACATCACGAAAATGAAATAAACAGAGAAAACGCTGTATGTCAATGAACACCATAAATTTCGTACATCTGCCGTTGATGAATAGGTATTATATCTTAACCACCACTAGCATACAAAAATGCAGCCTGATAAAATGCAGCTTGGAGCTGTCCATATTAACAAGACAAAAATGCTTGTGTTTGTCAATTTCTTCCCAAAAATGTTGTCTATATAGCAGAGCATTCATTTCGCAGAATCCATATTCATGAGACATGGGTGTGCTAATGTGGCCCTGCAATATAAAAGAAAAAAAGCTGGTGATGTCGTACTTCAACTTCTTATGCCGCGTTCGTGTAGGGCTGAAAATAATTATTAGTGTCGGGCTCTGCTTACTCTCGCCCGCTGGCGTTTCTCGAATCAAAACAACTGACGTTGGGCATGACAGATCTTTTAACGTAGGTGAATAGAACCGATTATTTTAAAAATCCGAAACAAACCTTGAGACGATTTAAGAAATTAATTGCAAGACCAGCTTTGTGACAGCCTGCTCGTAGCGAAATATCTACGCAGTGTTAATCGGTCTCGCAATGACGTAGCCATGCGATAAAAACGAGAGGTTTCGTCACCCAATGGGTAAGAATGAATTATATAATCAATTCAGGCCACTACCTGTTTTCCTACGAACTGGCATGCAAAACTTTGCTACAGATTTGTGCAAATAATGCTTAATTGTGACCTGAAAAATATGATGAAGCATTTACGACAAAATACCTTTCATAAAGCTGCCGCCGGCTATCGGTCATATGACCATAGTTCTATAAACCGATCCGGAAAGGGTTACTCTGTCGCAGGTAACTCTGTTTTCAGATAAATTAGCACGTGCTCTTTAAGCTTAGTCTTGGCCTTGTAGTTTGCTCCTTTATTGTTTGCATAGCTTTTAAAATCCTGTTCACAAAGGAGTTGGTTCTATACCCGCTATATCGGGTACCTAAAAAACTTTTTTCTTACTCCACAATAAATTCAACCTATAGTTCGGAATTACTCCTGACATTTTTGTCTTCTAGGCTAAATTTAAAAGAAAAAATCTACCGGGGAAGCAAACATTCAAGGATAAAAAAAAAGTCTCCCGATGGTATGTGCAAAAAACAAGCGCTTTAAATGAACTGTAAACGTAAACCCTAAAGTATGAAAAACAAAGACACTGCATCACCTGAGTGGGTACGGTCTCGTCGAAATCCGTCTTGTCGTAAACAAACTTTTCACACGGTTGTCTCTCGAGGCCGGGGTTCAGCAGTCCGGACACGTTCAGTAATCCTCCTGGGAGCAGGTCCAGGCGACTCTTGTTCAGCATCCACGGCGACAGCAGCACCGAACACTCGTCCCTGCTCACCACGACACTCCGCAGCATCTCCGCTTGGGATCCGTTCAAAGCCAGCGACTCTAGTTCGGGAATCACGCATGTGTGATCCGGCGTTGACAACAAAAATATCAGGTTCATTGTGAAGAAGGAGAATAGCGCCGTCGATGGGAACAGAAAAAGCCACATAAGATACTTCTGGAACTTGCCGTATCCCCCCACTTCTTCGAGCACGTCTTCGAACTCCATCGCGGTACCGTTTGTTGGAGATGCACGTTCGGCATGGAGTTTGTCTTGTTCGTCAGTCATTCCTTCGGAAAAATTTGCTCGTGCGGGACAGAAACCGAGTCGTCTTATCGATATCTCACAACTGACTCAAGGACTCAAAAGCTGATAATGTGGTCTCGGGCCTTATCGGCGTTCGGACAACATTGCCTCCTCTTTTGGATAGAATAGATTCACCAGCTTGACGCCTTCGCAGATGGCGAATCTCGACGTTTTTGTCTTGAATGAAAGCCAGCCCTTATTTTGGCATGCTCATTTGTGGCACTATCACTCGATGCCCGAGCACTTGTCGCCACGAGCAGCCTTTCTAAGCAGACGTGCTGAACGGAACTTGCAGGAAGGCGAAGACGCTATTCCAGTTCTGTCAATCTGTGGATAATGTGAGGAAGCAAAAAAATATATAATGAAAATACATTTAAAGGGCACAACGTCAAGCTTCGCAAGACAGCATGACTCCCATATTATGTACCCAAATGACATAATTTTCATTGACGAACGCCAGAAAGCCGGTCATGAAGGTTTAGGGGTTTTAGAACCATGTCCTCCAAATGTAATACTTGCAAAAGAAAACACAAAAATACTGAAGAATGAGATTTGGAGTTTTAACAACCCTCATCTCACAACTGCAAAAGCGTATGGAACAACAACAACAAAGAAAGAAAGAAAGACGAAACGAAGGTTGAGCATACATACTCATTGGTCACGTTCATTTAGAAATGAACTTGAGAAACTTCTCAATGATAACGGGGCAGCTAATATGTTGAATTTATTCTTATTTAACGTCTTCACTCGCAAAAATATTCCCACTTCCCACGTACTGGCCGTCTTATAAGAAAGTGGTCATGTATCCTGTTTCATTTACTCCTGAAAGAATTCACAAACTAATCTTAAACTTGCCCTCAAACAGTTCCCGTGGAAATGGTGGTATATGCCAAATTTCTCAAACCAATAACGCATGCAGACTCAAATATATTCACCAGTTTTTTCAACAAAGCCTCAATAGTGAACTACCATCCGACTGGCGCTTTGCACAAGTAAACCCAATTTTTAAATCAGGTGTCAAATCAAGTCTATCCAACTATCGTCTTATTTCCATAACCAGTGAACCTTGTAAGCTTACAGAACATGTTCTTTATACTTATAACATCTTATACCTAGAAGAATGTGAACTCTTCTGCCCCAACAAGTATAATTTTACAAAAAAAAAACACTTTTGCACCAGCCAGCTTTCAAGCTCATCACAGATGTTCATTTTAACATCCATAGCTCAGTACAAACCGACAATATATTCATAGACTTCGCCACGGCATTTCAAACCGTTCCGCACCAGTGTCTACTCCTGAAACTCCCTCTTCTCCAGAACAACCCATTAGTCGTCAGATGGATAACATAATTCTTAACAAGGGGAAAGCTGTCAGTCTAGATAAATGATTATTTTTCTACCTTGTTACGGGTAACCTCAGGTGTGCCTCAAAGTAGCGTTCTTGACTCCCTACTCTTTCTAATATATATGGATTACCTTCCTTTCTTAATAAAATTTACCATTCGGCTATTTCTAGGTGACTGTGTTATTCACAGAAACATTACTGGACCAACAGATCATTGCAGTCTTCAAAATGACCTCGACTCCATAACATCCTGGACCTCTAGCGGGCAAATGAACATTAAGTCTTGAAAATGCAACCAAATGACCGTCTCATAAAACTCTAACAAATCATTCGTTCACTATAGGTTTGTAACGCAGCGACTAAAATATGTCTCAGTCTATAGGTATCTCGACCTCCATATCTGTGAAAACGTATCATGGAATCACCATATTAATAACCTTTTCACTAGCTCATTCAAATCATTAGGATTCTTAAGACGGAGCCTCAATCTTGCCCCTTCTGCAACAAAATTACTTGAGTATAAAACATTAATTCGACCAAAACTTGAATACGCCAGTGTAATAAGGCATCCCCATCAAAACTATCTTAGTGCTAAAATAGAGTCCGTTCAAAATAAAGCAGCCCGCCTCATGTTGAACGATATTCCACGTAATAGCAGTTTCTCCGCCTTAAAATAAAACCTTGGTCTTCCTTCATTAACAACTAAATGTCAAACTAATCGGAGGTTGTTGTTTTTTCATGGTATTTAGTATAGTTTGTCATACTTCAGAAATATTTATTACCAATCGGCTCATTACAATTCCTCTCGAACCGATAACTTGAACAAACTTCAACAATATCAGCCGCATAATAACTCTCAAGATTTTTCCCGTAATACTGATCATTACACAATAAAAAACTTGTCGGACCAAATGGTGACCAACATATATCCTCTAGTGTTTAAGAAACTCTGTGAGCATTTTTATTATAACTAATTTGTGCAATGATGTGTACTTTTTTATTGTCGTTTCATTCCATTTTGTAAACTTGAGTAATGTTCATAATGTATTTCCTTTTGTAGATGATCCCCCTTCAAGCAATGTGTCTGAAAAGACGCCTTCGAGGTAAATAAATGAAATCAAAGAAAAAAAAGATAAATTATGTACGGACATAATGGTCATTTCCGAAGCGTTGTAATGTTCATAGTAAACTCCACAGCCATCTGGCTCCACATACAACTCGCTGCGATACTAGCACATAGAAAGCTTGCAAATATCTACGAACATAAAACTCGGTCTATAGGACAGTTGTTTACAACGTCCACAATAGGAATTATAGCATCACATGTGAGCATCCTAGCATCTCAGGCCACGAACAGCATATTGTTGAAACAGGCCAACAGACGAACGCAGGAGCCTAAGACCATGGAGCAAGTACGGCAAACAATCTTTCAAAAACTGACTGACCATCTTTAATTACTTGGGACACATGTTTGAAGCGTTTAAGGCCAGGAAAAGCTAAAGTGCCACTGCAAAACACTTCTGCAGATATGTTCTTTGTTTTAGATAAGCTAAGTGATGAAATCACTTTGTACATTACATATTACAGTGAGCTATTTTCGCGACTTGTTATATGCTCATATTTAGTCACGTGCCTTTATTATATTGTGAAATCTTATTTTAAGGAACAGGCGAAGGCTGGCGTTTTTTATAGCGAGTACATCAGTTTTCTTTCTGTTCAAAAACCGTCCACGGCAATTCATACTGTATTCATTCTCTCCTCACCTGTGTCCCCACCTCATTTGCTTTCACGTTGTTAATTAAGGTGCCTCTTCTCAAATATCCACTATCAATGAGCTGGCGCCCCGAAGAATGCATGCTCCTCAATAAAACCCCGGGGCTTTTCACGTTCCTGTCACACTGGAATACATTCGTCATAAATTAGACCTTCTGCTGGATTACCCAAGCACAAGGGAGCATGTTGCAAGTACGGGTATACGCACTGCGGGCGCTGGCGTCCGGAAAAGTAATGTTTGTAAAAGGCGAACATCTAAAACCATTGGCAATTATCGCGTGCACTTGTCAACACTCTATCTTATTGAATTATTTCGCCTCTTTCATACAGGTAAGGCGAGCGTGTGCGGCATGCGTTCCAACGTTTAAAGTAATATCCTTAAGGTCAGTTCACACACTGGCGTCAGTGTCGTACGCAGCAAACCAAACGGCTGCAAAGACCGGGGTCACTGGGACAACTGTGACTATTGGTTGCTCCACGAAGCTACTTAATAAATGCGTTGCTTGCCACGTCTTACATGGCGAAACGTTGACCCGGTGACTTCGTTCTTGCAGTCCTCTCGGTCGTTTGGGAGGCTGGTTGAGGCATTTACTTCAGTTATGACTACACCAATCAATACAAAGTGCACAACGGGAAACTGTGACTCATGATTACTTCCCGAAGCTACTCCTTCAACTGGTTGCAATGTCGTGTGCGGTAAAACATATTCCCGGTTAGTATGTTCTCACTGCAGTTTACGTCACACTGAACGCAGCCAATACATATATCTTAACCGGATATAAGCGGAAGGAACACGACTGTCTAAACCAGACATCAGTGTTCGGGTAAGTTGGCAAAAAAGTAGATTTGGAGAATCGCGAATAAGGAAACGCGAATAGACCAATCTCATCAGCCAGTTTTGTTGCGCCACCGCTGCCGGTATGCATCGTGGGAACTGTCTTTCTGCATGCGCGACAACCGTGCTGTGTGTTCTGTGCGAGCAGAGCACGAGACAATACGAGCTGTCTCGGCCTCTGCCACCTGCCTCCTCTGAAATGCAATTATTACGGCGTCTCGCATGCGTGGAAAGCTTAGTGGGACCAGTCTATTACTTTAAATTACAAAGAGTGATACGAGTTTACTTTTGAAGCCCATGATGCACCAGACACTGTCATTACGTAACAATCTTTCTTAATCTGTATTTTACTGAATGTGCGACATTCGGTGGGCTGTTACGTTAATGCAGTGATTGCTTTCCACGTGATGTCTGGGTAAAGGAGCTGATTATTATAGGTGCATCCAAACTGAAGGTGTATTCACACGGCAGACTTGTTCAAAGACAACTTCCTACGAAATTTGTGACGTCATCATTCCTGCGGTTCAAAATCCGCCATAATCCAGGCGAAAAAAAAAACACACGAAAAACTTAAGAGTTGGTTCCCGGACCACAAGAACGTGTCCGGAGAACAAATCTTGAGTGGCCAAACGTCATGAAATGTGTCCGCGGATCTATTGTACCACGATTATCGAGATTTTAAAAGGCGTTTTATTCTCGCTTTTGGGGATGTGGTGAGGTGCGCGCCAGGTCCGCAGACTCCACTAACTTGGAAGGAACCAATACGCCGAGAAACGGAGCGAAAGGAGGAAACGACAGCGCGAGGGGACGTCAGAACGCAGAGCTCTGCTTCCAATGATTAGTGGGTGGACATAAAGCTAGCTGCCCTTGTCTCCACTGCACTCGGCGAATGCGTTCAAATGCGAGAGATAAACACCGGACACCGGCGTTCTGCATTTAATCGCGTTCGACGAGTGCAATGGAGACAAAGGCTGTTAGCTGTAGGTCTACCCACTAATCGTTCCAACCAGAGTTAAGCGTTCTGATGTACTCGCGCGCTTTAGTCTCGTCCTCTTTCTCAGTTTCTCGGCGCCTTGCGCCAAACTGCTCGCGCAACAACTGGCTGCACGAGTCGTCTTTTTTGTTTTTGTTTTCTTTACTGCAGGCCATTTTCAGCGTTCATTCATATGGCCATTGATTGTCAATATATCAGCTTGAACTTTATAATTAAACTTGAACACGAAGAAAGAAAGGACGGGAGGACGAACAACTGTTTTTCTTCTCCTTCCCTTTCTTTCTGCGTGCTCAAGTATAATTCTAAAGTTCAAGCTGATATATTTACTAGTATGTACCAACAAGCTCAACTGTTAACCGTTATTCAGGCCGTTGATTGGCTGTCTTTACGTAACGATCAACGCTAGGATCTAAAAAAAATGTGATTCATGTTGTCATACTTATTGCGCCGGTTTGTCGTAGATGGGAATAACAGTTGCGAAGTTCACAAGATGACGAGTAAGATTGCAATCAAGGAAGCACGTCGAGAGATAGCAGACTTATGTATAACAACGAGCCAAGATCCGGCTATGGGTAACGATGATAGGTTTATGAATAGCATGCCAGGTTATGCTTGAAAATTTAAACACAATAGAATTTAGTTATACATAGCTTCATTTTTGTTTTCACGAAGTCTAAGAACACCGGGTGCACTGCTACCTCGGCACGAATCTGGTCGCCTCCAGAGGCGTGCTAAATTCGGCGATGTGACGACCGGCGATAAACAAGAGCCTGCAGATAAGTCTCCGTAACGTCTCAGTATTCGGAAATGTTCTATTCTTTCATGTTTGCATTGATGCGTGTGTCCTCATGAAGAAGGGATCTTTTCTCTAGAAACTGTTGCACAACAAAATATGAGGTCCGGCTTAACATACTGGGATCTTGCCGGCTCAAGTCGGGGTCCGTGCTTTCTCACCAACCGTTCCTGCGGGGCCTTTCTAACGCCTGAAGACGGATTTGGATACGCGGAATATCCTCCTGGATGATGCATTATTTTCGGATATCCACCTGTACAGAACAGATGGTTAGGTAAGTTACGAATTGCAGTGCATCACACTTGTGGCTTTTATAAGACATGTGGTTTTAATTCTATTAAAGGGAGATCCCGGCCCATATCTTTGAATTTAAGATTACGACTGTTTTCATCTAAAGCAGTGCCCCTGAATTACAAGGTGTATTTTTTTCGATATTGTGTGTAGTTTTATAAATATAACGGCTCAAAGTTAGGTTTCGGGCGTCTACGGCAAAACTGAAACTATCTGCTAAGTGGATGGCAACACTGATCATCGACCGTACGGTCACGACGTGACGACACAAGGGTGCGGCGCCAGTGTTCTAACCTAATCTAACCTAACTCAACCCGCTTGTTGCCCGCTAAAGAGCAACTGGTCGCATCTTTAAAACAGGCTTTAGTGGAGTACACGGCTTCACCTCAACGTAATATTTCGGCTGTGATCATATTTGGTGCAACTAGAGCGATACTAGTGATTTATTTTGGTTCCGTTTCCCCCCGGAGTTGCTCTTTAAGTGAAAAAGTAAAGTTAGTGAAGATTCTATAATACTTGCAAGTTTGCGGGGAGTTCGGTAATATTTTAATAAAAGCTCAACATATATGGGTCAAAAAGGTAATACAATACTTAGCAGTTTTAAGAGACGGAGGGAACCTGTGTGTACTTCCATACCGAAGTAGCTCAAGTGCATTTATTCATTTTTAGCTGAACCATAAATACAGCATGGCTAAATATTTAATACGTGCACTTTTACATTGACCTTTCGTAAAGGTGGATGTAAACTAATATTTTGCATCAGAAAGCTTCAATGAATCGGCTCCTCTCAGTTTTGCAATATTCTGCAAAATGCTGGGCACGAGATCCCTCTAATGAGCATGAAACTTCTACAGGGTGTCTCAAACAGGGGCCAGGCTCTTTGCAAACTTTAAGTCTATAAGCTCTATAAAGTTTGCTCTTTGCAAATTTTAAAGAAAAATGCACCTCCTATGGGCAATGCTGCACAAAATCGTAGCGCGATAGGTTAAGAAACCGACTTTTGCGGTCAATCAAAAGAGCCTGGCCGCTATTTGAGACATCCTGTATTTTCGAATACACCTCATGGTAACACTTTCGCAATGGCCAAAACCGCTGTGCGATAATCGGCCATCATATCGTTCGTTATCGGGCGAAGAATGTCACCACAAAAGCTGGCGAGATCGGCGACTTCTCTCCCGCTGATTCACAGACTCGGCCAGCCAGGCCAGCCGACCAGCACCGCATCTTAGCTCGGATCTCTGGCGCAGCTCGGCTCAGATGCTTCCAAAGCGGCGCCACGCGGCAGGTTATCGAGAACCAACGGCCGGAAACGAACGAATCGGCATCCCTGCGAGTATGGAAGGACGCGCAGGCTCCAACCACCGGTCTTTGACAGCAGACTCCGGGCCTTTATACAGCGCAGCAATGAATATCGGCCACCGCAGCCGTAGAGCGTAAAAACTCTAACACAACTCATCTTACAACGCAAAAGAAATTGTTTGACCTAGGCACGTTTGCAGGTTTAAAATTTCATGGGAGCGCATATCTGCACCTGCGGTCCTGCTTCCACGTGGCCTAGTCGCGAGGCCACCGCATCGCCTCCTCTATTGTAAGGTGGAGGGAAGTATGGCGCACGTGCGCTGCGCTAAAGCCCCTTTATACGGAAAAGTAGCGACATCCTTTGACGAATTCCGCCTGCTATCTTGGGCCAAACCATGCGGAGCTACAGTCGGCGCGCGGATGTAAGAAAAAAAAGCATAAAGATAAAAGGTGAGCGTCAGAGGAGGAGGGAGAAGGAATGCCTATGCCCTATGCTGTCGGAGTGCAGTGCATTCTATAAGCTCATGTCGCCAATCAGATAACGCCGACTGTGCAACGTCACGGGTTTCATCGTCTTACTTTGAGCACATCTTCCGAGGCTGGTAGACCGTGACAGTGCGCTTTTAGCGTGTGTGTATGTATTTGCGTCTCTTTCAGACTTTGACTGCGCTCTAATTCAAGTGTAGGAAGGCCGTCTGCTATCTTGGGCCAAACCAGGCGGCGCTACAGTCGACGCACGGGTGTAAAAATGCAAAACATAATTATAAAAGGTGTGCGCGTCAGAGGAGGAGAAAGAAGATGTCGCTACATTTCTTGTTCAGGGGCATTACGTTGCACACCTCGGCCACTGGGAGCCGGGACCGTTGGTGCAGAGGTACGCTCCGATAAGTAACCGGAACCTAGAAATGTGTCCAAATTGAAAGCTTTTTGTTTTTGGAACGCCATAAAATTCTGTATTCGTTAATTTGTTATGTATCTTTCTAAGATGACTTGATTTGTTGCTTTCGATGTTCTCATTAAGCATCCCACGCATGCGCGACGTCTCCATAACTGTAGTTCACTGGACGCGGGTGCCAATTCTGGATACAGTTGATGTCGTCTCGTGCTCTGCTCGCGCAGACCCACAGTGTGATTGTCGCGCGAGCAGACAGACTACAGTTCCACCGGTATGTTCGCAGTGGTGGTGCACGAACCTGTCAGCTGAGATCGGTCTCTTCAAACCATATGTTTATCTTCACTAATGTTTGATAAAAAAACATGATCAGTCAATTTTAGTAAATTATTTAGCAAATTAGCATGTATTTTGTGCAATCCCTACACCTGCCGTGGTTTTCAGTTTCTTCCCGGAAAAAGTTAAGTTTTTCTCAACAACAACTTTTTTAGCAGTTCTGGAGCCTTCGCGGAAACACCGGGTATAATAATGTAAAACTTTCCTATCGTAAATTTAAGCTGAAGCTCTTGGACAATTTCCGCACTCACCGTAATCTTTCATCTGTTTTAAGAAAAAGTAAGCGACAAACATTCAGGTCACAGGAAAAACTAACCTGACAGGGACGTCTGAGCGGCGCCGTAGACACTGCGACATTACTGTTATACCACGAGTTGTAAAGTAACTTATAACGTTAGCTGGCAGGATGTGATTCTAGACCTTGTATTCTGCGGAACACATATGTAGAATCACATCCTGCGATTTAAAAATAAAAGAACAACAGAAAGTTTGAGGCCACAAAACTTGCTTTTTGAAGTGCAAAGCATCCGGCGAATTGTTTTTTAATGCGAATAGCATTCTTTGGATACTTCACGCACTTTTTGTCGTCATATGTATCTATCTGGCTATCTAACCTCTTACGCCGCGGGTCGATAAATAAATAAAAAAGACCGGCGCCGGCTGGGATTCGAACCGTTGACCCCTTTGATCAGCAGGCAGACGCGCTAACCACAGAGCTATGAAGAGCGGTCATTCAACGCACTCCTAAACGGTTGTTTATATCTTTACCATAGGACGCGCTTTACAGCGCTGTCACAGCTACCGGTGCGCGCGCGTTCCATGCACGAGGCTCATTCCGCTCTCGTGAGGCTGAGCACGGCCGCTACATCACCCTCTCCCGAGCGCGGGAGAGGGTGAGCTAGCGGCCGTGCTAGCTCGGCCGCACCGGTAGCTGTGACAGCGCTGTAAAGCGCGTCCTATGGTAAAGATATAAACAACCGTTTAGAGTACCGTTGGTTGAGACTAGCTGAGACGCCAGAAAGTCTGGTCGGTACCATTTTGAGTGTTTGTGCGTATGGCGCGTGCTTTGCTCGCCTTCCTAAGTGACACAAACGCACGTGCTGGGCTGCGGAGATCGTGCGCAGGGCTGTGAAAGTGTCAACAAATTTAGAATCGCCTCAAGAGTGGGCTGGCGTATCTAGAGTGTGCCGGCCACCTGACGAACGCGCATAACTCCGCACCGTTTGATGCTATTCGCATTAACGTAGATAATCATTCCCAAAGGATGTGTTCTGCTGATTTTTCCTTATATTTCAGTATATATTCGGGCGTTTGAACATTCACATCGTATTTTAGTAATAGCTAACGATACTCACTTCAAACAGTAATGAAACAGAACACTTACGTGGTTGCGTCGTCCTTCTGTGTTTTAACACGTGTTTCGAGTAACAATTGCAGTTCTAAAAAAGGAAGTTGTTTAATATGACAAAGAATGCGACCCTCCCAGCCGTAATGAATTTATAATATCTAAATGTTTTGCCACGGGGCAGAGGGAGCGATCTCGAGGGCTGGTAGAGTGAAACGATTGGTTGATTGTCGGGAAATGTTAACATTTTTTTAAGTCATAATAATTGACTGCTTTCCTGTATTTATGCAGTTCGAACTCTTACAACCCACAAATGTCATCTCAAACTTAATTTAAGTTACATAAAAAAGAAGAAAAAAAAGAAACCGAAGATGGTCGAAGTTGAGAGTAAGAACGCTTAGCTAACCGTTTTATATTACTCAGCAACAACGTCGGCTTCCATTCTGAAACAAAACTCACTGGTAGTTTAGGAAGGGCTTGGTGTCATGTGCACTCTTTTTTACTTTGTGATAAGTTCTTTGGCGTTATTATCGGCAAATGCAACCCCCTCATTGGCCACGTACTGATAGAAGGATACTCGTTACTCGCCACGCCCTTCGATTCTTAAGCTCTCAGGGACAACACCTAGAGGTATATTGTCAAGTTTGACATACAAGGTAAACAAGAAAATGATCTCAAATACACTCCGCTCATATAAATACAATGACGGGATAGGTTTGAGATTAATTTAATAAAAGAAAAGCTTTAAACGGTAAGCGCATTTTTTAGACCAATTTTATGGGGATCACTAAACTAAACAAAAGTCCTTACGATGAACATTTCACCTAATTAAGTATCTTTTAATGCGAATAGCATTCTTTGGATACTTCACGCACTTTTCGTCTATCTATGTATCTATCTGGCTATCTAACCTCTTACGCCGCGGGTCGATAAATAAATAAAAAAGACCGGCGACGGCTGGGATTCGAACCGTTGACCCTTTGATCAGCAGGCAGACGCGCTAACCACAGAGCTATGAAGGCAGTCATTCAACGCACTCTAAACGGTTGTTTATATCTTTACCATAGGACGCGCTTTACAGCGCTGTCACAGCTACCGGTGCGCACGCGTTCCATGCACGAGGGCTCATTCCGCTGTCGTGAGGCTGAGCACGGCCGCTACATCACCCTCTCCCGAGCGCCGGAGAGGGTGAGCTAGCGGCCGTGCTAGCTCGGCCGCACCGGTAGCTGTGACAGCGCTGTAAAGCGCGTCCTATGGTAAAGATATAAACAACCGTTTAGAGTACCGTTGGTTGAGACTAGCTGAGACACCAGAAAGTCTGGTCGGTACCATTTTGAGTGTTTGTGCGTATGGCGCGTGCTTTGCTCGCCTTCCTAAGTGACACAAACGCACGTGCTGGGCTGCGGAGATCGTGCGCAGGGCTGTGAAAGTGTCAACAAATTTAGAATCGCCTCAAGAGTGGGCTGGCGTATCTAGAGTGTGCCGGCCACCTGACGAACGCGCATAACTCCGCACCGTTTGATGCTATTCGCATTAACGTAGATAATCATTCCCAAAGGATGGGTTCTGCTGATTTTTTATATAAAAAATTATAAACATTAGAAGAGGAGCATTTTTTTGTCTTGTGATATGATTTATATTTATGTTGAACCACTGCTGAGCTTGACTGGACTAGCCTTAAAGCGCAAATATATAAATTGTACAAGTAACAAAAGGCTATAATTATTGATGGAGCAGATCTTTAGGGCTAAGGTAACATGGCAGTCAGCCTCACCAAACAGTAATATGTTTAAATTTTGAGTATGCAGATAACATTAATTACGGCCGCTTCCTCGTGAAAATGTTATGGTAATATATGCGGGCCTCCAGGAACCAAGTCCCACGCTGTTAAAAAAGTATGTGCGTCTATTTTCACGCACAATTCTCGGAGAGCCAATCACCGCAACTTACGGAGGCAGCTCAGCGAATGACAATGCCGAAACATATGTTTAGACCGAAAAACGCAGTCTGAGTTGTGACATTAAGCAATGCAAAACGTCACGCTTGCATTGCTCAATGTCACAACTCAGACTGCGTTTTTTGTTCTAAACATATGTTTCGGCATCGTCATTCGCCGAGCTGCCTCCGTAAGTTGCGGTGATTAGCTCTCCGAGTATTGAGCGTGAAAGTAGACGCACAGACTTCTTTAAAGAGTGCATGATTTTGAATTAAATTAAAGGAGATTGAAAAACAACCTTGAAGGAACACTCAGTTGGTAAGGAACTGTAGATGACTAATCTTTATAAAACGCAGCTTTCGGTACGATGAATTGGTGAACTGAGTTACTTTCAATGTCCCAAGTGATAACGCGTTTAACTATAAAATTTATATACTAGAGTTGGTATTGATATTTGAAAACGCAATCTGTTATAAAAAAATACGAAGAAAACATTGCAAGATCATACAAACATTTGAAAATAATAATATGCCCATCATCAGTTGATTGTTAGCATAGAAAACAAAACAAAAACACTCAGAGCTACTTGTAGTGTTTAAGGATTTTTTTATCTTTGTTTAGGAACAACTTTATGAACATCGCACTTTTCGGGAATAAAAGAAACATTTGATCGGGATGACTACAGTCCGAAGGATAGATTTTTAGAAGCTTTATTGGTAGCTACACTTTAACACATGCTTGCGCGTCTACTTACCCGCAAAACAGTCAAAAAGCCAATTTCTGCGATCTACAAAAATCAGCTCAGAGAATGATGAGGTGGAAAATCCGTTTAGAATTAAAAATTAAGACTGCGCTGTGGCATTACACAATGCAAAGCGCCAGGGTTGAGTTGCGTAATGCCACAGCGCACTCTTAATTTTGAGGTCTAAACAGACGTTCTGCCTCCTCATTCGCTGAGCTAATTTCGTAGATCGCAGAGATTAGCTCTTCAAGTGGTTTGCGGGTAAGTAGATGCGCAGGCATTTCTTAGAGTGCATACCATACCCTATTCCCTCAAAACATAATTTATGCATAATGAGGGTGGCCGACTTAAACCAGGGTCTCGCTCATCTCAAACGCGCCTTCAGTTCTTACAAAGGACAATGAAACTTTTATTTTTTATTTCCACGCTGATCGGATATCAAATAATAATTTTCTATGCCAGTTGGGACGC
The DNA here is from genome assembly GCA_037355805.1 of Ixodes ricinus. Taxonomy (NCBI): domain Eukaryota; kingdom Metazoa; phylum Arthropoda; class Arachnida; order Ixodida; family Ixodidae; genus Ixodes; species Ixodes ricinus. The sequence continues at coordinate 132,485 of JAZHYW010016399.1, forward strand.
CATTGATTGGTTTGTTACTTCAACAAATAATTGAAAGCTCCAAAAGAATGACTAAACGAGGAAAATCTTAGCTATAACTTGCAAACTGAGATATGCCTAGCGGAAGTTCGTCCGCTTTTGCACAAGAGTTGCGAAGATGTCACAATGCCGAGCTGTTAGTGGCTGATTGAAACAAATAGTAGGTAGACCTAAGACGATCTAGCATTTATAGGTACCCACGATCCTTTCGATCAAAGCCAATCAGAGCTCGGCGTCGTTCTGACGTAACTGCAAGTCTTGGGCAAAAAGAGTCGACTTGTTCTCAGCATTGCTCAATATTTTCGTCGAAACTGTGTGAGCGTTGAACTTTCCCATTCAAATCTCAAACACTACAAATTTCCGCAGCTCCAACCATAAATAAAAAAAAGGAAATTTAATCCTGTCAATCTTCAGATGGAAGTGAATCACCAAAAGCCCCTGCGAATCAGCTGCAAATTCGGCGCACAAAAAAACTCGGTAAAAGAATGAGAAGAAGCAGTAGAACTTCAGTGCGATGCACGGTTAAATTTAGTTAATCAATTTAAACCATAGGAATAATACTTATGCCGCAGGCTAGAAACAAAACTACTGAACGTAATGAGTTGCGTGGCCTCTCACGCCATTGTTTTACGTTTCAATTTACAGAAAGTTAAATTGCGCAGTCAGACTGATTTCTTGTTCTGCGTACCATTCATTATAAGAGAGCAGGACAGTGCGAGCGAATGAGGGAACAATGTGTGAAACGGCTTAATGTAGCGTGGGTAAATCTTAAGGAGAACGTTTCAAGGCTCCCAACGCTACCCGATGCTAAGTCTTCAACGCTTGGGTGTGCACGTTATCCCATAGAAATCACTAAGAAGAGAGAGAGAAAGAGAAAAAGAGGTAGAATTTACACATATATTGCATGGAGACTATGTCGGGAATATACGAAACGATTCGAAAATGCAAGGGGAGGAAGGTTCTTAATGACAACAAACGTTTCAGATAGGCAATTCTCAAGAAGCCCCATGTTTCGTGAGAGATGAATTCGTATTCTCATAGTGTTTCTAAATTTGAACATGTACGTTTATACAAGTATAAACGGTTTGTTTTATATTACCCTGAAGTATAAACTTAGCTTGCAACTGATTTCTGAATTGAGTCGGTGGTTCTGGAATATTTCTTATAACGCTACTGGTTTAAATTAGGAAAATAAGGAATAAACCTTCTTTCCCTCAAAAGTATGGAAAAGAACATCAATGCAATATTTGTTTAACCTCGTCTTGCTACGACCGTTAACAAATGGCACAATTATTGACAAAATCGTTTGAAAGCTGGTTATTCGTAGACATTGTAAGGATAGCTATTTCAATTCACGTTTATTTTCAAAGTAGAAATCTGAAACAAATTTACGCATTTCAAATATAAACGTAGACATAAAAAGGAACAGTGAGCAGCTATTTTTCAGGTCTCAAAGAGGAAGTAAGAAAATGACATAGTAAAGTGACAGGTGACATAAGTAAGTAAAGTGACACTTCACATACATAATAGTTTGTGCTTGTAGTATAACTATTGCGCAATCGCCACCAATATGAAAGACCCACTTGACAAAGCCGTTCTAGGCGACTGTCCTGAATTCGCTTTAGCCAGGTCCACATTGCTTTTCGTGAGAAAGTAAATGCAGCTTTGTTCTATTTATGCTTTAAAATAAATTGAATCTGGCAACCTTATGCGTAGTGCTGCCGCATAAACGGCCTCAGCAAATAGGTATTTCCTATTGTGGGAGATTGCACTGACTCTTCACTAAAGTCATGGTTCCATTAATAGGGTGTTTCCGCAGCTCAAGCACTGCCATACTTTATTTAAATTTATTTAAAGCTCTGGTATATTCGTCCAAATAAAAGTAACAAACGTTCATCGAGAAACAGAGTAAGGCGAACTAGATTTATGAAATAAAATACGCCATAATAAGATTTTTAGAAAGCATTTACACAAAAGTGAAGTCGTTTATTTTTACGACGAAAAGAATGCATTATTTGTTTCCGTTAGATACAAAAAATTTGATCTTCTACCAGAGTCAAACTCCGCTTGCCTGTTGATAAAAGTTATTCCAAAAAGAGATACCGCCATGTTTGAGATTGGAAACGAGTCCTTCTATTTCGTGTTTGATATTCCAAACAGTAAAAGGTTGTCTGTGGAACACAATGGACCCATCTAAAGAAAAGGCCCCTGGCCGGTTCAGCTTTCAGTGTTCGTGCGTATGGCGCTTGATTTGCTCGCTTTCCGAAGCGACAAACATGCTCGTGCTGGGCTGAGGAGATCGCACGCTGCGCTGCGTACCTGTAAATGTTGGAACGGCGTATAGACGATTGCAAGCTAGCCGATGGCTCCGCCATACCTCTGCTCGTGCGGGCAAGCCTGTGCAATTTCAAGCCTCCCAAAGCTATGTTCACGCGCACGCTGCACGTGCAAGCACGCGTGGAGCACTAGAAGGGGTGCACTGCTTGCAATTTTCTATAGTCGCCGCTTTCTGTTACCAAAAAGTGTATACGCAGCAGGAAAAAAAAGTACGTAGCGAAAATTTCAGTGAGTGCAACCACAACTTACCAACAAGTTAGAAAAAAGAATATATCAAAACTAAAAAAGAAAATCTCTTAATTAAAAAAAAAAGATTGAACGATCGCACAAAGCGCGATGCCATTGACAGTGACCGCTGTTGAAATAAATAAAAAAAAGATTACCTTTAGATTTGCTTTTAGTCGACTTGCTATAGGGTGTTTGCTTTAGGAGCTTTGTGTTTAGTAGACTAGTTGTAGTAGAAGGTAGGCGCTCAGGAGAACCTTCCAGAACCCCGAAGCGGTTGGAGGGGAAGGGGGGGGAGGGGAGAGAGAGCGAGAGAGAAGGAGAGAGGAAAATTTAGGGCGTATATGGCATGAATATGCGAAGGCGCAACAGCTGCGGTTGTAAAACGATCATTTTATCGTTTTTTTTTACCATCTCGGGACACACTTTCATTGAATTGCTGTACTTTTCTTTTCTATTATGATTAAACATTTTGTTCGAAGGATCACTAAACCAGCTTACTCGAGCAAAGTTTCATTCTTCCTCGTTAAATTTCCGCCGAGCTTACGTGTCGCGTGCATCACTAATGACCATTCGCCTCTACACCCGTTCTTTTTGGACGCGATAACTATGGCGTACTTAAAGCGTCTGCTCATGCTCGCCTTCGGTACGCAACGTTTACAGTACGAGGAGCCGAGCACCCAGCCAGGGACGCCGTACTCGGCTCCGGTCGTCTTCATTCACTCCAAGAGCTAGGGTAAACAGGAGCACCGCCAAATTACGCCAGTAATTAATTTAGACGGCTCAACCCTCGCTCCGTCGTCACGACGGGCCGAAGAAACTTGACCAGCGGAAACGTGTGGTGCCCGCGGAATGCAAAGTAGCCCCAGCTGCACCCGAGGAGTGCCGCCTTCCTCCCGAAGTGGGCGCTCGCCAGAGAAGCGAGGAATAAGCCTGACTGTGTAGTCCCTTTCACCTAACGATCGACCGTAGATGTCGCTACGAGCCACACGAGCCTATCCAATGCCGTCTGCGTGTCTTGTGGACTTCGCGAGAGGCTCGTCGACGCGCGGGCTCGTGGTCATGGGATACGTTTAGGGTGTTGGATTGGCCGGAATGACCAGTAGTGTCCACTGCGGTCCATCGTTGGGTGAAACGGAGTGTGAAGAGGCGCAGCTCGTGCCTTGATTCAGCTGGTACCGGGCGGACGCATTGATCTTTGTTTTCTTTCTCATTTAACAATGCTTTCACCGCGCAGCAAGGTGTAATTGGAAAACGGATTGTCGGGTGCTTTGGGCCTTCAATGCGTGGGTTTACTCCTGGGTAAACTTACCAAGATAAACGCTTTTGCGCGTTGGCAGTGAAGTTGGTTATTGACGGGTATTGTGCTTTTTGAATGAGTTCACCATGACTCGCCGAATTATGAGCGATGGACTGGTGGCTAACTAATCTTTATTGTTGTGTTTTGTGTTAGTATGTACAAGTGGATCTTGTGTGCGACTCTATATACGAGGTGTTTGATTTTAGATTTTATTTACCAGAGATTTATTAAACATAAATCTTGAAAGGTACACCAATGGGGCCTGTGCAGGTGGATATGACGTATGACCAGGCGGATATAATATAAGGCAGGGGTCGGCAGCCCGCGGCCAACAAGGTAACATCCATCCGACCGGGACATAAAAAAACACTTATTGTTGGAATATAATATTTTCCCTTTGCTTCAGATTCTGCACTTTTTTGAAACCACTTCCATTTCCTTAAAACAACACGAATGCGACTAAGTATCGGGCACAAATTTACCAAGATATAATCTAGCAAAAATCGACTTGTTCTTTGGTATATTAACAATGAAAGCTCATTCACTCGTTTAAAAGCGTTTTGTTTATTCAACTACAAGGAGTTCCCTGTTTTTACAGCAACAGAACGTGTTTGCGAGTCGTTCCGGCCATACTACTGATTTAGTTTATTCTAGCGTATATGTCTCGAAAATGACTCACGTAAATGATCTGCTGGTAAATGCTGAAGGTTTCCACCTTGCTGGAAAGTGCTGATGGTTTCACCCTTCGTTTCAATGACTTTAAACGTCGCATCAAGTTGTTACATATTGAGATACGCCCATGGCCTTCGCGATTATTGTGGTTCATTTGAATATCCAAAAAAAACACGATCAGACTAAGATATTACAAGACACGTATGTTCGTTCTATGGTGGACGGTCTCACAGCGGAAATAAATAATGCAATATAAATATTTATTCCCAAGCACCGTCAACGACCAAATAGTTATGCAACAATTTACTAAATTACTTCATGTTAAATCACACGACCTTAGATAGTACGAAGAGAAAAGACTGAACTTGGGGTTAACCATGTATAAAATGTCGTGAACTAATGAAGAAACTCTTCGCTAATGATTATTGCCTCTACCGGTAAGCCAGTAGAGCTTAGCCTAAACAGGCGACACCAATATTTCTGGCGCTTTGTGAAGAATCATAAAAGGAAGGGGTTAAACAATATAACGCTACGCAATGATTCGGCTATTCATACGTCCCCAAAGTCTGTTTGTGAAATTTTTTCACATCAGTTTAGTTCATGTCTTTTTATGGCAATTCTGCTCTGCCTGTGACATGGAGTTTTGATGACTATTTGCCTCTTAAGATTGTCACTGTTGGTCAGGTGCCTTAGGCTATCGGAAAATTGAGTTTGAAAGAGTCGACAGGGTCCGATTTTGTTTTTCCAAATTATTGTAAAGGGAAGCAACGAAATGTTTGCTACTATTATTAAGGATATATTTAATTTGTCGCTCATGAACGATGTCTTTCTAAAAACTGTATATATTATATTCTTGTGCCGATTTTTAAATCTGGTAATTGTAGCGGTGTCAGTGACTATCATACTGTATCTTTTTATATGAAATCTCAAAAGTGTTCCAGAAGATAATGTACAGCCGCTTGCATAATTACTTTAAACGAAATGTTGTTTCTGAGCAGCATGGCGTTTTAGCAGGTAGATCCGTTAAAACAAATTTGTGCACATTTCTGAATTATTTTATGCCAGTTGCTCATATTCGCGGTCAGAAAAATGCAATATATTTCAATATGTGTAAAGCCTTTGACAAGGTCAATCATAAATTGTTATTGCTGAAATATAAGAACTATGGGGTTGGCCCTCAGTACATTGCCTGGCTCAGGAGGTATCTGCATAAAAGACAGAACTCTCAGAACTGTGTTCGAGTTTCATGCTAGTTGTCACGTCCTTTCATGTCTATTTCGAGTTGCCACGAGGCTTGAATCTTGGTGGTTTGTTTTTTATTATTTTTATGAACAATCTGATACCCTCCATGAAGCACTGGCACGTGCTAATTTTTGAAGACGATGTAAAGTTGATTCGGCAGGTGAACTTTAATACCCACTGTACGCTCCTACAAGAAAATGTTTGTTCAGTAAATAAATAAAAAAAGCATATCACACTGTATACTTTTGATTCTCCGCAAAACCCAAGTGAGATCTAAAGCGCAGTAAGTTATCCTATGTATATAGTCAGGAAAATGCAACTATAATTCATACCACACTAGTAAGAGGTGTAGAAGTTTTTGTGGATGCTTGCCATTTTTTTAATTCTCACATTAACCTCGTTGTTAGCCAGTCCCTCCTCACGTTGTAAATTATGGCTCGTTCAAGTACACCATTTACCACTCATCACTCTCTCTTGAGAGTTCAGTACTCATGTACGCTAAGTTGACTTTTAATTTGTCGTTTCCAACTATCTCTTGTGCAGGTAGTGATAATATAGAACACATGCAAAAACGATTTGCACGCATAACCTACACATATATTTTGGTCTCAAACATTATTTTCAATACAATTTATTTCTATTTCACCTAGACTATGGTTGATCACTCGAAATAACAGGTGGTATATCCGGAATGTAATGTTTTGCATAGGTTAGTTCACGGATCAACATACACTCCTACTTTTCTCGCTCCTCTACACTTTAGTATCACTGATAGCAGAAGATTTTGAAGTTGTAGAGTAATTTACACAAATCTTCATTATAATTTGTCAGCGGTATTGGAAATCCAACATATTTTAAACACGAAGTTTTAGAACATTAACACTGTTTCCACAGATGTGCCTCTTGTTAAGCATCTGTATGCATTTTAAGCATTTGTACGGTTTTAAGCTTGTGTATGACTTTTAAGCATTAGTATTCGTGGTGAATATTGAAATTAAATTACAAGCAGCTATTTGTTGTGGTTTAATATTGATCAATACCTGCTTATTTATTCGGTTATGATTAATTTTTTTCACATGTTATACCTCCGTTTTCGGTTTTTCTTTAGGAGCTGGAATGGTGGCTTCGTTATAATAATAATGGTAATAACAACACATACTAACCATATGCTTACATTTTGAGCAAAGAAAGAAATGAAACAAAAAATACACAAGAATCACCTTTTGCTTTTAATATATTTACACTATTATTTAACTCTAGCTACAAAATGTCTTTACAGAAATACTTTTACGTTTAAGTTTGGATCGATTATAAAAAAGCTAATAAAATAAGAAGATACATTCTCGCTTCTTACATTAAAATGACGGAATTTCAGTGCTTTATCATAGAGCAAAATGAAAAGGTAAACAAATTTGTGATTTGCGGTTACGTGGTGGACTTGCGCCAAATTGGACTGTGGCGAAATCGCGAGTTGTGCAATTGCTGACTCAATTCAAAATCTTGTTTGCTTGTCGTTTGGCACGTAAACAAGTGAATGGGAATATAGATGCATAGCTGCTCTTCATACTTAATTAGGGGGGGGACTTGGGCCACCTAGCGTTCAAAGAGAAAGTTACAGTGTCGGCGCCTACATCAACGCGACATCCGAAGAAAGAAATATACCGAAAAGCACGCGAGCGAGAGGTAAATAGTATTCGTGACGACCTCGAGGTCGCAATGTGCGACACGTGCGACATGGACGCTGCAGTAAACGAGGGAACTTCAGCGATAGTTTTCCATCTAATCCACAATGGACCAGGGGTATACCATACCGACGCTGACGTGCCAGAAGAACCAGAAGCACGGCAGTACTCGCTGTGATAAAACACGCTTACGCAAACTATCAGGGACAGAAAAGAATGAAAATTTTTACAGACTTCTAAGACATCGCCAGGGCAAGCAAAGTACATCTGACAATGAGCCCCACGATCCGTCGAATTATCCAGATGGCTACATTGGCTCTCAAGCCATCACGACAACCATCAAATGGATCCCCGGCCACTTAGGCATCCGGGGAACAAGATTGCCAGCAAAGTCGCGAAAGTGTATAACCATATCCTCCTCTCACTCCGCTGTTCAATCTTTGCGGGACAACCAGTACTTCGTCGAATCCATCAATTGCGGCAATAACAACCCTACTGCTGTCAAGGCCGAGGCCAAAAGAGGCCTCAAGAAAGATGAGGAGCAGGCTCCCTGAAGAACCAAACCCCCTCCCAGCCGAATTCGAAAGACACTAAGGAAGGGTGAGAACCTTCAGTGCACTAACACCGCATATTCGCCAAAAATACGAAAAAAGCAAAAAGATGAAACAGGAACCGAACGTTTTACACGGATTTACCAGAATCTCCATACTGCAAGGGGAAGGAGCAATCCGACATAAAACACCTTTTTGGAACTGCATTTCAGAATAAAACAGAAATGAAGTAACATCATCATTGGAGGAAGGACCCCAGAGTCTTGAAGATTGAATAAAGCGGACGAGGGATGAAATCCGACGTCAGCCATTCGTGAAATCTGTAATCTCTTTCTTGGAAAAAAAGAAACATAAGGAAAAAAATTAACTACACTTTTTTTTTGAAGGTCTATATCTCATATAGCAATCGCCTCAACTAATATAGTTTTAAGAACTGTTTTTCATCCATCCATCAACTAAGTTCTTTCCATTACCGGTAAGCACTGGAAAGGTCAATGCATAACTGCAGCTACCATTTGTTCTCACCGAGGAGCTAATGAAACTCAGAGCTAGAACACGGAACAGAGGAGGGAGAGGAGTGCGTGTTTTCGTTTTAGCACGACGTTATAAGGTTTTTAAAAGAGAAGAGGACCTGGAGCTCAACGCACCCTGGAGCGTGCCGCTACGCCCGCTACTTAATAAACTAACACCCATGTATGCCTGTAATATGCCACGGTGGAAGCGTAAAGCACCTAGCATAATAACTAACTATGGACGCGAAAGATTAGCTTTTAAAACTACTACATCAATAAATTGGCAATACCTTAAAATAGAATTTGAAGTCTCAGTAGCACAATTCAGAGGAGAGTGTAAATTGTCTCCGTTTGGCAGAGATCACACTATTTTGATGTTTGTCTATTTTAACTAAATATCTTTTGATGACACTTTTCACTGGCTTTTTTGGTGGCATACATTTTTATTCATTGTACATCTTCGCAATTCGTTGCTCTGTGACGTGTTATATATTTTTAATGTGCTAACTTGGTCACGAAGATTTTACGTTTAATATATTTTCACACATTATTGATTCTTTTTAACGACATATGAATGTGTTTTCTTCAGATGTTTTCATTATACAATTGAGCTTATAGCTTTGACTATACTCTGATTTCCAATAATAATACTAATAGTAATTGTTATTATTATTGCGTGTTCAAGCAACAGCCGGTGGCCTATTTGTTGAAACGCGAGGAAAACACAGAGACAAAGTCTGTGAACAAGAGAGGGAAGTCAGGGCGCAAAAAGACATAAAAACTATATGCAGGCAATAACACAAAATAAGTCAAGACAAACATTAATACAGACAAATATACATCCAATCAATCCACTGAAGTACATTCCAATTTGCTCAAGGGGCAACAGTAGCAAAACAAAAAATCGAGAACACCATCAACTGCGTTATAATAGCCTTAATGACGCGCGAAGACCTGTACTGCTGTCGTTGAATATGTCTACTTTTTGGCGACGTCATTGTATTTCAGTTGCATGCGGGTGATAGAGTTCAACATATTTGCCGCAGGGGGATAAAATGCGCTACTAGGTACAGTGCTGTAACGTGGTACACGCAACGAAATAGATGATAAAATCTCAAGAGAATCAATCTTGCCGTGTAAACATTTGAAGGGGAAATAGTAAACAAAGACCCAGAATGTTTCCTGTGCAGGCATTAATATCGTTATGCTGGAAGAGTTCCAGGAATGATACCATGCTCAGAAGGTCTTGGCGTTTTTGTATTAAAAGCGAGTTCGAGGAGTTGATGAGATTGTTTTGCCTGGCAATCCATGACATATTAAAGTCCCCTAGGATTAGGACATTTCCATTTATGCTGCGCAATGCCGTCTCAAAATTCAGGACATCATTGTGTTGTGTGAGATTTAAGAAAGAAAAGTTTAAGTGCTGGGTGCCTTTCTGCCTGCAGTAAAATTTGTCCGTAAAAACATCAAACGGCGGCCAGTTGATTGCGGGAGCATTACAATTCCCTAAGATTAAGACCCCTCATCCATGTAAGTCATTTACTGTATTTTCTATGCCAACAAGACAACTATGAAATTCATCTTGCGGTGTCTCGGGAGGGAAGTAAAATAATCAGATTAAAACTCGTACTCCCTTTGCAGACTCAATATCGATCGATACACTCTCAGGAAATTTTCTCATGTCTTCGCGTCTCTTTGAGCGCAAAATCTTGGACTGTCGACTGCGACCAACGCTGCTCCGCCTCCCGTCCTGCTCCGCGAGATGAAATTTCGATAGCAAAGGTGCACCTCAAAACACGGAGGGGAGTAATCGGAGAAGCCGATGCTAGAACATAACCATGTTTCTGTTAAACAAAATATAGAGTAATTAGACACGGTAACATTAAAGAAAAAGTAATTGGCTTTTGTACGCAGGCCGCGAACGTTTTGATAGAATAAATCAATGTGACCCATCCTTGGTTTCTCCAACGGTCGAGAGGGTGGCGGTGGTTGCCTCTGATGCATTGGACAGGTCTTCGCGAAGGGCGCCTCGGAAAGCTTTAAAGAGGCAAGATTTGGGCTGCACGGTGCGATCAGAAAGCTTGTCGAGGTCTACGGCAGTCATGGACACATGGAAGGAGGCGTAAGAGCCGTAGAGCGTCTTCAGTGCCCGGCACTCCACTTTTTCAACTCCGACGGAAGAAAGATGAGAACTGATGTCGGCGCAGCTGGTGTCCGGGTTCAGCTTGGTGACGAACAGGGCTCTTCGTTGAGTTGATGGAGTGGCAGCGATCAGCTCGTTCGTTTCGGGCGCCCCAGTGAGCGCTGTGGTCCGAGCTTTTGGTCGTGCAAAATTGATGCCACTGCGAGGCACGTCGTCTTTCCGCAAAGCATTACTCTGGCTGTCTCAAAGGAGAGATGCCGCAACAACTGTCGTAGGAGATGCTTAGGGGAGAGCTGTGTAAAGCGACAGCATAAGTGTTTTTTCCCCAAAGGCCCTCCCGTATAGCCCTATCCACAGGCTGCCGTCGGTGATCGAATGCGTCCGGCTGTCGTCGCTGACCGAGCGCGTCACGCAGACCCCGGACCTGAGACCGCAGTAGGGCAATGGCACCCGACTGAAGCTCGGCGTCGCGCTTGCGCTCGTTACGGAGGCGTGTGTTTTCATCTCTGAGGGCGGCGACCTCGTCAGTCAGGAACGAATTTCCCTCCATAGCATCGAGGAGCAGGCTCCGCAGGGACTTCACGCCGGCGCCAAGGTCAATGGGAGGGAGGTGGGTGGCCCCTCGGGAAGTTGTCGAGCCGGAGAGAAGGCCGCAGGGGTGCGGTGAAGATCTGCAGCGTTGCTGGCGTGATTGCGGACGACGCCGTCGCTGTTAGGCCTGGCAACAACGTCGATGATCACACAACTCTCACAGAGAAAGGAGCTCACCCCAGACGGAAAAAATCTGTCGACCTTGTCCGGCCAGCATACGCACATCGTGTGCGCACGAAATTTGCACCCAGATCATCGCAGGAACTTTTTTCTTCCGTAGAAGACACGCGAGAAGATTGTGCATGCGTCCACGCTGGGTGACATCTCCGCAGCGAATAATAATAATAATAATAATAATAATCAATCAGTATTTCAGTCAGCGTTGAAACACTGATTGATTATTCAGTGTTTCAATCAGTGTTTATTATGGTGCCCAGGGACAACCAATCGGTCTGAGTGCTGGCACACTTAAAATACTACTACTACTACTACTACTACTACTACTACTACTAGTACCTCTAATAATAATAAAAATAATTTCCTTCTTTGTGAAGGATGACCGTTTTCAAAACAGTGTGCAGGTAAGCCAAAGCCATAAAGGTCTTTTGCGAGAAAACCAGATTTACTTAGATAAAAATCCCAAAAATAATTTCTAGATACAAAAAAAAGACTTCACCATAGCCAAGTCTTTACAGAAGCTCCAACAAAAGCCTGACGCTCCCGATATAAAAAAAAATAATAAAGTCATATTGACTAAATTATTATGCTTCTCTTTTCGCTTTGTTTTTACTTCTTTGTTGTTTCACTTACAAGGGTCCCACGCTAAATAAGTACCGGAGTCAGAATGTCTACTCCTACGTTCTTTTCAGTTGAGACAAGTGAATCTGAATTTATGAAATGGTAACAGTTCTTGTGGAATCCAAAGAGTCTTTCTTTCGATTATGTGCAAGAGTGAAAATGGCTTAGAGTCATCGGTTTGTCCAAGACCGGTTTAAAGCGCAAAAGATAGGAGGCCAGATTCAAATAGACCAAACTATCTAGTTATAGAAAAAATGCCTAAAAAGTAGAATTTAATGAAACTACACTCGCAATGTAAATACACCAGATATTAAATGCATAATGCTGTATACAAGTGTAGGGTCAGCCGTCGATTAAAATTGTAACCCGATTAATCATCACCCTGAAATCGATTATTTAATCAATTAACTGGTCTCATTTCCTTCCATGCATACTATTTAAAAATGTTTTTTTTTGCGTTTGCGAAATTTGTGGGAAAGGGCGCGATATACAGTTTTGATTATGAATCAACCTCGATGTGTAGTTATGAACATATTGAAAGGCACCCACAATCACAGATTATTACTTGAGCTGCATGAGGCAAAGGAGTTCGTTGACATTTTCCGGAATCTCCTTTTGATTGTTCACAATAGTCTATGCTGTGCTAAACAGACACTCGAACGGCGTTTAAGCTGACACGCGAAACCTTCCGCACTTTCCAGGCGTCGCAAATCTTGCCCCCAGAGTTCACTTTAGGCTAAATTTTGACCTAAATTTGGCCCTTCAAACAGGTGTACTCGTCCAAGTCTGCATGCTGAAAGCATGTAATTTTTACGTTCTTTTGGGTCTTTAAAATGTTACCGATTAACCGATTTAAAACATTAATCGCGATTAAAGCGTTATTTGATTAATCGGTAGGGTAATAGATAACTTTCCAATCCCCATATACAACCTTAGTCTAATGAGGGATGGAGAGCTTACTCTCCCATTGCGACAAACATAGTACACTGCTGCCCCATCCATTTCGTTGCGTCAACATACCTCAGAAAGGGACTTTCCGGAGACCATGTGGATGCTAGGCCGCCAAAGCGAAAACTGGAAGTGCTAACCGTGGTAAAACGAGCGAGGACAGCTTGGGGTGCGTCTTGGAGCATTGCCAAAGACTACCCTGCACAACTTCCTACTAAGCCTCCGACTTCTCATACCACTTTATTGCTCTTCTCGTTGCCCTTGAGATGTTGGCGTAAACCCAATGAGTGGATTGGTCAAAGATCACCCTGATATTGAAAACAAATTACTTTATTTGTAAACTGTATTTTTACTTAGATCTTGTGCCTTCAAATTTAAAATGTCTATGAACGCGGTCGTTTGATTGGCGCAATCTAATCGTGGATGGCCGGGCGCAGAGCGCTATGTGCCAAACGGCACAGAGAAGCAGCCGTTGATTGCCAGGTTGGTGTAGTTTATGATATTCCGATGACCTGTAGGTTGACCTACGTGGAACAGAAGAAAAGGTGCTTGAATGATAGATTGCTAGAACATATGAGGGCAGTTAAAAATGGGTTTCAAAATCTGAGATTGCTCAACATGTACCGGAATGCAATAATTGTTTGCCTGATTGGGGATCTAGAGTTGTTTTGAGCAAACAAGATTGCGCAAAAAGAGTCTTGAAAGAGACAACAACAATCACGACTGTAGGCAATTGTATCAGTCAGCCGTCGAACACACTAGACGAAGCGACCCGAAAGTTTTTGCTGCTGTAATTTTTCTTCTTTCTTGTGTCGATTTATAAGTTTCAGTCTTTGTACGAGATGCGGGTTAGGCCTTGGAGTTGTGTGAAGGTGTTTTGCGTTGGGTTCGACCTTGGGGGTTGTGACATTGGGGCTTTGTTTGTAATGCTGCTTACTAACTGAGCTCGGTGGTTTGAAATGAGGTAAAGACGAGATGTACCGTGGCTGAAAGTCCTAGGGGCGTGTGCAGTTTCCTGGAGACGTGTTGGTGAGAGATGGAATATAAACGATTGTGTTAATAAAGCCTAGTAGCGGCGTTAGTTTTCAAAATATGAATTAAGACGTTTTGTGTGTTGTCCCTTTCTCGTCCGTCGTTTTCGGTTTTTCAGAAATGTGTAGCTCTTTGTTGTATTTTATTCTCCAATATCAGCGTTTTCTATTAGTCATTTATTATTTCTTCCTTTATTTTTCGCCTGCTTGTTTCCACATTAAGTTCCAGAAATGTATAACTGATATGTTCACTGCTTTCTAGCACGTAGGTGGTGTTATGGTTTAATACTATCTAAGAACTAACCATTTCAATGCGACTTTGAGTATTCCGTTCAAGCCATCAACCGAAGAATAGAAAAGAAATGAGAAAAAAAGGCGGTCTAAAATAGATGGATAGTGCAAATTAAACTAAGTATAAGGAACAATATGTGTACGAATGGCAATATTTTCCTGAAACGTTTTGATATCATATATTTTTAAGCAATTTGGCGATTGACTGTATTTGGACTGTTCTAAAATTAATTTTTGAGACAAAATAAAAATCAAATCGAGGGAAAAAAGTGTAATATAGCTAGAAAAACGCCAAGTCTCAAAAACCTATATTGCAGAATGTTGCAGAGGTTATGCAACGATCTGGAATATGTAAAGTTTTGCAATCTGCAGAGATCTGCAATTAAGTGAGCATGTGGGGAGGCAAGGGAGGCGGGGGGGGGGGGGGGGGACCCCTGAAACATGCGGACGGCTCATGCAGCTCTGTTTTCTTTTTTGTTTTGTGCAGGTTCGTTTAACCCACTCTTACATACTAAACGAACTAGTAATCTTTAAATATTAGGGTTCCCGTCCTCTCAAGAGCTATTTGAAACAAACGTTGTGAGTTTCCTGTTTATGATATTAATAAAATATATAGTATCTCATTCACTTTTAACGTATGGTACACATTCAAAAATCGCAATCAGAAACATTACATATATTAAAACAATAAATACAACAAATAATATATGAGGTCTGGTAGAGCAGAAATTAACACAAGGCTTGTCACTAGAATCTCAGGTTTTTTTAGAGGCCAGAAGTGTTACCTTTAAAAACTTCGAAAGAAAATATTGCATTGTAGATATTTCTTAATGAGGCAGAAATCTTTTCTGTATAATTTGATAATTTTGGGGTTTACCGGCTCTAATTCAGAAACTAGGGACCAGATGGATCAACTAATTTACAGTATTTATTAAAGGTTTCTTAGCATGAAGGTGACGAGTAACTGAACTGCTAGATGATAATAAGCTTTCGAGATTCTGGCACCAAAACTGCTGTCGTATTATTATAAAAATTGCGTCATTCGCATTACTAGAGAAGATCCTGCGAGCAAAAGCACAGCTACAAACACACAGTATTGCAGTATGCGAAGACCTCGCTAAATTGATAAAATGCTCCTTCCCAAAAAAACAACAACAACAACAACAACAACAACAACAACAACAACAACAACAACAACAGCAACAACACACACAAAAGATTAAAATTTGGTAAAACAAACGAGGAAACTTTTAGGCCTCGATACGATAAGCTATACATTAGCAACAAGTGTTACGCTTTCAGTCCTGCCCCTGATCAAGTCTGCGAGTTAAGTCCTCCCTATTTGCCTATCGTCACTCACGTATATTCAGACGCGCTCAATAACAGTACAAAACGCACACCACCTAGGATAATCAAAGCTTGTGCACCAGAAGTTTTACGTCATCACAGTGATAAAGAGCGAGGACAGGGATTGTTTACGAGTGCTGCGTCAGTGCTCGGTCGGACCTCGTGTCCAATCAACGCGTCCGACTTTGATACTGTTTTCGCACGACGGAGATTTTCTCCGAGGTGAGGATTAAATGTCATGGAGATTTGAGGTCACGTGCTCCGCGTCACGGGTGTTCGCTAATCCCCCGAGCTCGAGGGGAGCTGAGGAGAATCTGCGACCGACCCGAAGGATGTCCGTCGTCCCCGTCGTAGCGACCTTTTGGGGAAGGATTATGATCAACGGCCTCGAAGTGTGGGGTGTCTTTTTTACATTTTTTACCCCGCCTTTTGTTTGATAAGCCCCCGAAGGTCGCCAGCAGGTTCGCGAAAAGAAAGATTTCGGCGACTCAACTATACATGCAATTCCGCCGTCCGAATGCTCGCCTGGATTTTCTGGACCGCCTCCTTCTTCTCGTTACTTTTCCATCTCGCAGCTCTACGACTTACTCGGTTTTGTCCGTAAAAAAATGCCTATCGTGCGAAAACACTTTGTTGACATTCCTCGGAGAGCGAGTGGGGCGTTCTAATGCCTTCATTATTCTAGATACTGTTGACAAAGCCCCTGACATGTTTGCGAAAATAGGATTAGTCGAGGGTAACAGTAAGAAAGCACAAAACAAACAGAAGGACGAAAACAGACATGTACAAGCTTTCAGTTTATAACAACATATCAAATCAAATCAAATCAAATCAAATCAACTTTTATTTTCCATCACATGATGGGGGATACCAAGGAAAAAGCTGCTTATATGCAGCTTGACGAGCCCCTGGCACCCCTACATGGCAGACAGCGCAAAAAGAAATCATCGAATAAACAAACAAAAATAAAAAAACAATACAATGTGCATTTTTATACAATGTTAATGAGTCATAGAATGAGCATTTTTTATACAATGTTAACGATGCTATTTTTATTAAGTGAAGTGATATCAATTTCTAGCGATGCGATATGATTTAGTAAGTGAGGGAGTGCATGTTTAATTCTTTGATGTCCGAAGTCCGTACGTGATTTTGGTATTTGCCATGGATGTATTTGACGGGTTTGATAAATTGGAATTTGCAAATGAAGGTCAGCGAGGTTCAGAAATATTTGACGTCAGCGAACTCTGCACCAACAAACGTCGGTGGGGAAAGGGGTAGGAAGCGAGAGGGAGAAGAAAAGGAAAAGGGTGGAGGCAGCCTCAACTTTAAGAGGGAGGATCCCACGGAGGAAAGACTGCAGTACTTAGACATCAGATTGAATACGACAGCGACGAGTATCTGCTGGGCATTTCGGCAACGTTCGGAGAAACCTGTTCTTCCATTTTCTAGCTCCCATTCCAGGTCCGTTAAGAATGGGGTGGTCACATCGTTGATTTTCTCTGCGCGCAGTAGGTCGCGCAGTCACCACTCAGCCTGGAGTATACAAACATAATTTAACCGCCTCCTCATGGCCGGTTACCCGACGGATATTCTCAGTTCTCCCAGGCAGAGGCTCATCGTAAATCCAACCCTCCGCACTCCGCGTGCTGCCCCGGCTGGTGGACGGCCTGCATTCCCTACATGCATAACGCGGCGCACTGCGTCAAGTCTCTCGCGTCCCGCTACGGCACCAAGGTCATTTTCAAATGCAGGTTCAGACTGGGCTCCTTGTGCAAACTGGTTAACGGCGTCAGTCCCCCCTCCCCCCCCCCCAGCGTGTACAAAATACCACGGCTCTCAATTTGTTCTATGCGCAAAAGAAAATCTCTACTCGACTCCTTTGACATGTGGCGCGGATTATATCGGCAAAACAGGCCGATGCCTAAAGAATCGCCTCCGCGAACACAACATCGAATGCGCGTTACAGCCAGAGGGGTCATTTCATTCTATTATATTTCACGGCAGGGATTGCCAGGCATGCACCCCTCTGTTTAACGAGACTAAAGTTGTCGGGGGACACCGGGAGCGCTACGAGAGAGATGTAATTGAAACTTATAGGATGACGACGACCAACAGAAATATAGCATCCCCCTCCCTCACGTTGACTAAGCCAGAACTCGCGTTTCTGAGGCCGGCGTTTCCCCATACTCCGTTTGCACCACCTTGAACGACAAGATCGCCCTTCTATCGGCCTTCGGTCGTCAAAGTTTTCCCGTATGCGAAAATGCTATCTTCCCTTCTCTCCCGTTTTCTTTCCTCTCGCATCCTTCTCCCCCTTTCCTTTCTTCTCCCTCTCGCTCTCTTCGCCCTTCCCCACCGACGTTTGTTGGTGCAGAGTTCGCTGGCGTCAAATATATGTTGTTGTAAACTAAAACCTTGTACATGTCTGTTTTCGTCCTTCTTTTCGTTTTGTGCTTTCTTACTGTTACATCTGTTCCAACACGCTCGTCAAAATCGTCAATATATGCGTGTCATATTTATACAGTATTTTCGTTTGGTTCACTCACAATATAATTGTGCTACATAAACGTAACGAATCGCGTTCTAATATTGACAGCACCAATGTTGATTTGTTGCCCTACCCGAAACATGGCTTTTTGGGGAGGTACGTAACTGTAAATTGTTCGACAATAAAAAAGATGTCTAATGTGTGTTTCATGGCAGACAGAAGAAATATGGCGGTTGAGAACAGATTGCAATTAGAATATATCGATATTTTGTGTAAAATTGGCATCTCAATAAGGAATAGCGTGAACTTGACTTGTTAATCATCATATGCGAATCATAAAAGTATGTTACCGGCCACCATCGTTTCTATTATTATTCATTTTAAATTTCACATATCGTAAATTCCTTATTGACGCGAATTTCCAGTGCGCCAGTTTTTCTCCTCGTTTAACAAGATTTCATGGAATGCTGGTTAATGAGATGAAACTACGTTCCTATCGCTGTAACGAGCGTTCCATGTAAACGTATCAAGAATATTATCGATTTAGACGTCATGGACTCCTTACCTTCAAATAATTTGTTTAGTCACATCAAAACACGGATTCCTTAAAACGTTAATCATGTGAAACGCACCTCCTAACTTTAACTCATAACATTCATTCTTTTGTTAACCGGGGCTCCCGGTTCGGCTGCCTGCAATTTCCTGGGTTTCGATCGGGCGTTGTGTACGGTGTGTTACAAACTCTTACTACTGAAACTTGATGAAGTTAACATCGACCCTATCATACATGGATGTATTCAATATTTTCTGATGAACTGCTCGCAATTCGTAAGAGTCAATAAATACATGCCTCTTCTTGCGTCTATCAATTGTCCCTTCATGCATTCCTGGAGGTCTCCTTGGGCACTTTAATATTTCCTAACGTTAACTATTTGTCAATTGTTCTTCTACATCTAATTTGTATTTTGGACAATATTCGTGTAATCTAGCGTAAAGGCTCACATGCCTCAGATTCCTTCGCATTTTAATCATATTTTAATCCTATATATTTTGCTACTCGCTGGCATGAGTTGCGGATCCTCAGACTACTGTTTAATGGATGTATACAAACCAAAGTTTCACCGAAACCTAACAAGAGTGTGCTTTACTACCTTAGTTGCAAATCTTTAAAAACTGTGTCATTGTAGAAATATCTTGGTGTTCAGTTAGCATTAACCTTTCATGCGAAACCCACATTCAGCATGTTGTCACTCGTACTATCTGCATGTTGGGGCTACATGATTCGAAACTTTCTATTGGCAGCTATTTCATTTAACTCGCGTTTTTACAAAAAACAACAACCACATAATCTTGTAAAAACTAGAATATGCAGCCCCTTTTTTGGACTCCGGTCAGAATACCATCTTCACTGCGTAAGAAAACATCAAAATAGATAAGCGCAATTCATTCAATTGAACTATCACCCCACTGCTCGTGTCACAACAGATGTAAACCAGTCTATCTTTATAGTGTTTTCTTCCTCTCGCTCCTTCTCTATGGTGTAACATTTCACGTTTATATTAATTGCGTAGAATTTATACTTATTTTATGTTACGCAATTAGATATAAAATATTTCGTATTTAGTTGTCACCCCATTTTGATAATGAAAATAAAGCTTCGTGTCCCATGTTGAAAAATCACGAGATCTCACTTCGATTTCCTACCTCGCACTGCACAAGAATGCAACCAGCTCTCTGGTTTGATTCCCACCATCACTAAAACTAAATTCTTCCAAAAGATCACTCGCCATTTTTTTGAGTGATTTAGGACCCCTTTGATTGCTTTTATCATGTAATTATTATTCTTGTTTATTTCTCGCAAGTTTTGTTGTCGATTTTTCATATTTATGCTGCCGAGTGGGCGAGTTGGTAAGGCATAATTAGGAACCAGCGCACAGGTAGACAGTTACTCAAAGAACCAAACACAAAAAATACACTCACGAAGCGCTGAACTGTGAGCATATCTGTATTTATTCAAACTGCCTCTTCTTTGACCCTGTAGCGCGTTCGATGTTGAGGACGGAATAGATGGTGCGACCGACTCCGAGCAATTAGGTGAAAACGTTCTGTTTATTTTCTTTTGCCGCCGAGCTCGTATCGACGAGTAACGTCGTCGTCTTTTATCTGCGGCTTGATAGGCCGATGGACCGCCACAGAGCTCCCCCCTAGAGCCGTCGCCTGCAGGTATGCAGCCTGTAGGGGACGGAGCGATTGACTGGTTGCGGCAGCAGCAAGTGAGTTGAACTGATGACGTTGCTTACTAAGGGGAAAAGCTGAGCTAGTTGGTTGACGTTGACGTGTGATACGAGCAAGTTGATGTTGACGTTGACGTGTGATACGAGCCGGACGACGTGGCAGAGAGCGGTGTCGGAGGCTCCTGGTGCTGAGACCGAGGGAGTTGTGTTCTCGCATAATCGCCGAAATCCCAAGCCGTTGCCATGTCCCGTGCCGCGGAGAACGTTCCCCTGGATGGCAGGTGCTCGGAGTCGATGATCACGTCCGGGTCACCATTTTGTAGCGCGTTCGATGTTGAGGACGGAATAGATGGTGCGACCGACTCCGAGCAATTAGTTGAAAACGTTCTGTTTACTTTCTTGTGCCGCCGGGCTCGTATCGACGAGTAACGTCGTCGTCTTTTATCTGCGGCTTGATAGGCCGATGGACCGCCACAACCCCAAGGAGTAGGATACCAGCCCAACAGACGAGAGAAGAGAAAAGTGAAAGACCAGGCAAAGGGAGTAAAGTTAAAAGACAAAGAAAGGGAGTGAAGGCTAGAAAAAGGAAAATAAAAAGACAAAGAAATGAAAGGTGAAAGACAAGGCAAAGGGAGGGAAAGTAAAAGACAAAGAAATGTGCCAATATTATACCAAGATTATACATTATACCAAGGGAGTATTCGGCCAGCATATCCCCTGGTTTATGTATTTTCCTGATAAATTTGTATAATTATTTTTCGTAAATTTTGTAACTGTTGGATCCTGCAGTGTTATTATTCTGCTTCATTTTCCTTTTTTTTTGTATTTCATTTGATTTTGCCTGGTCTCTACTTTTTTGTCTTTTACCTTCACGTTTCCTTTTCTTGGTCTTCTATTTTTCTCTTCTCCTAGTGTCTCTGTCCTTTTTTCTAGCCTTTTATCTTTGGTCCCTTTGCCTTGTCTTTCACGTTTTCGTTTTCTTGTTTGTCGGGCTGTCATGCTCTTCCTCGGGGTTGCAGAAGACGAAGTTTGACCAAATACAGATGAGTTGATAGTTCCGTGCTGTCTGAGAGTATTTTCTGTGTGTTCGGATTTTGGAGTAACTGTCTACCTGTGCGCTGGTTCGTAATATTTCATATTTATATATCTGCTACCCCTCTTTAATACGTTCGGGCCCTGGGTATACATTCAATAAATAAATAAATATTGAATAAATGAATGAATGCCATAAGCTTCCTATAACCATGCAGCAGATACCATTGGATATATTATTTTAATTTGTATCACTTTAGCTACGAACCGGAAGAAATATCTAGTAAAAGTCCACCGCCTAGACAGCTGCCCATCGTTTGCATATTTCTTCAAGAAGTCTAGTTGACCACTTTGTTTGAGCGCATAAATGTAATCAAAAATACATGTTGGTCGAAAAGGTACGCATCTGACGACGGAAAATAATCAACGGGTATGCTCCGTGCATGACCATGCCCGCACTTTTTATGCATGACAACGTCTACGTGTCGAGTCTAGTGAAATGAAACGCATGTATCAAATGTAACATATGTATTTTGATGTAACAAATTAATAGACTGAAACATCAAGTATGAAATGGAGCATTTATTTTTATTCGAAGAATCATTTGAACGAAACATATATTTAAGCATGCGATAAATTTATACAACGAAAAAAATAAACCGAACGAAACAACTGTCCAAACGCAACACAAGCGTATTCAGTTAGGGGCTCTAATTTGAAAACACGTCGAAAAACTCGGCGAGGAATCCGGCGGCCGTGATTGACAGGCGACGTGCTTGAACTTGGCGCCGCCCAGTCAAGGCCGTCTAATTCCTCGCAAGAGGCTTTGCCAAGTGTCGAGATTATCTGTACGGGAGATTATTCCATTATTTTTGTGTTAGGCAGAAGCAAATAGACGAAGGCTGCTGGAGGGAAAGGCTTGCGCCTTCGCGTGTTTTGGCTGGATGCAGAGAAACAGAAGTGTTCTCCTATTGCTAGCGCAGGTTTAGATTTTCCTGCGCCCAAAAGCAGTACGAAACGCTTTTATTTCCCGCAACCATCATACTACAAATGCAATAATATCACAATTTATTTTATATTACACAAATTACATGATCTACGAAAAAAAATGTCTTGACTCGGTCCATGCCCCGACAAATTCACAAGCCAATGTGACATTATATCATTTATACAAAAACTAGATAAATAAAAAAACAGTCTTACATCATTTGAATTACTTCATAAAGCACCGACATTTCAATTTATTTCCAAGTTCGATTACAAAGCAGATGATACCGCAACGGAGTCCTCAGCTAATCGGTGTTGCCTCAATAAAAGTGGCTTCGAGCGCTGATTGAGGTAATTTTTTCTTCTATCGCACCAAGGTGCGTAAGCAAATAATAAATTCAGCCCCGCGCAATGGTAACTAAAACCCAATACCAGTGGAAAAAAGATATAAAAAAATCACTGACACACGGTGCGCATAGGTGTGTACCTCTTTTATGAGTGTTCCACGTTTTCTCGGTATCGGGATTTAGTTGCATTCTTGATTTGCCTGCGCTATCATTGTTTATTCATGAAACGCTTCGTGCAAGCTTTGTTTTATGATGTACCGGTTTCCGCGAACAGTGATGTCGCCTGCACGCGATGATCGTTGCTGCCACGCCTCACATAAGTTAGATATCTCCAGCTTTACACAACACTCCTAATGCTACATGGTGTGGGGGGCGCATTTTGAAACTCACTGCATGTTTTCGCACATAGATTGACGTCGATGGAACACTAACTCTTAAACCCTGACGAATAGGGACCAGGTCGTTTAAGCTTGGGTCCCGGCTAGAACCCGCCTCGTTCAAATACAAACACAGATAAACGTAGCTTTGGTGAAGAGCACCCGAAGCTGGGTAAAGTATGCCCGAAGCTGGGAAAAGTACCCGAAGGGCGGTTCATTTCCTTTTCTCGTTGGATGAACCACAACTCCCGAAGAGGTGTTTTCTCCGATTCTTCTCCGAGACCAGCACGGTGCTGTTGTCGAAGTGTATTGTGTGGCCGAAGCGTCGGAATTCTGCTTATTAAATGTATGATTAAAGTTCTTAATTGTCGTTTGTCGCTTCTTGATCAGACAGAGAGCTGCCGAACCTTTACCTTTGTACACACATGTACGAAAAACATGCGCATTCGTACAAACGTGTACGAAAGCATGCATATTCGTACGGGTGTACATAAAAACATGCGCACTCAAACCAGTATAGACGAATGTGACTTTCATAACATACACATAACATTCAATTGCACAACGCAGCTTTTCTGAAAGTTTTCCCAGAACGTTCAAAACATTTCCTCAATAGACATTTCAAATGTTTTAGTTAGGAATTCTCCATGCGCTTGAAGTCCACTAGAGTGTGACAAAAGACATGCATGCTTCTTTTAGTGGTGTCAACAATAAACCGGTTGTCGGGGACAAATTTGAGAGATTCCAGATGATGATGGTGACGAAGGCCTATTTGGCAAAATCTAGTTTTACAAACAATGCAATATTTAAGTACCTGTACAAAGTTTGAGATTAGGAAATTGTTGACGTGGAGAGGAGCGCCCAAGTCCATACCAAAAATCGCACTCTCTCTCTCGTAGCTGTCCGGTTTTTGTAGACGTTCAAATTATTTACGTCTGAACAGAAAAGGCCTATTGCGTTATACCTTACTGGTACCACGTCACGAACGTCTGCGCCATAATCGGCTGGCAGACAACATAAACATCAGCTAAGCCTTCAACGACCATTACAATCCAGGGTGTCGGAACGAAATATTTGTTTTTCTTCTGATAAAGATAGTGATATTTATTTCGGCTTAGGAGAGCCGCAGCGCAGCAGAAAGGTAAGTCGCACATACCGCGAAGGCCCAGGGCGCCGTGTCCAACATTGACGAAATGGTTCATCTTGAAACAGCGCGAATGTTACACAGGCGGAGGAAAGAAGTGGACGGTACAAGCGCTGACTGACAGCTGAGGGTTTATTCTGGATAATCCGTTAAAAAAACATGAAAAAACACATGACTCTCTAATCATGATGGAATGGCGCCTGCGTGTCACAGAATTCGGTTCTATCAGTTAAACAATCCCATGGGCGATCATCCCCGATCGCTTACCTCACTGTCCATCAATGTCAAGGAAGCCTGACTCACACAGGTTGGGCCCTCCTTTTTATTCTGTGAGCCTCTGCAATCTCGCGAGCCTTTTGGTTCCTATGTTTATACAACACGATGGCACTTTCTAGTAAAGGTGTTCATACGCAGTCACGGCAGTGCAATGCCAAATATTAGCACGTGGTCCCTGCTAATGAACTTCTTCCTCCGTCCCTGTAACATTTGCGCTGTTTCAAGGTGGACCTATACCGACTAGCACAGTTATCCTGTGTTTCAAGATGAAAAGGTATTGTACAGATTAATTAAAACAAAATGGTTATGATTGTTTAAAAAGAGCTTGCGGACGAAGGTGAACGGTTGATGTTGCGGTTGAATAGGGTGAAGAGCGCTAGGCCTATCGATCTTCGTGACGGCGGTCTTCGCGTGCCCGCCATGGGCTTATGACTTCTAGCAGGCCGGTCTCGAGAGTTGTGGTTTCCGTTTCGTTCCTTTGAAAAAAAATGCCATGTTCAAATTTTGCTCCGGAACAAAACAACAACAACAAAGAAAAACACAGGCACATGGGTAAAAAAAATTCAAAACCAAAATCACAAAAGAAAAAAAAACGCTGTTTCTTATTAAAATGTAGGTCATTAAAATGAAAGAATCGGGGTAAAAAGCACCGCGAGAAGAACGGTCCAAAGCACTGAGTATGATCCCAGAAAAAGAAAAACACATTCTCAAGTGTACTCGGTGAAATGTGAGACCTGTTCCGATAAAATATACTTGAGCACCGAGAGTGCCCGCTCCACGCTGACTTGTGTGGATGATATACCAAGGGCTACTTGCGCTTAAAGTGTACAGTTCCGATTGACGTTCCTTTCGTTCTTCCTCAAATCTCAATAGATTGGTGGTTCTCCAAAGGCTCGGCTCTTTATGCAGTATTTTGAGCTATATCCAGTGGGCCTAGCTCACTTGCCAAATGGGTTGCGCGCCGGCCTCTGTTTTTTTTTTCTTTTTCTTTTCTTGAGGAACACTTTGAGGGCATCTCATAGTTCCTTTGGGGTCCAGAAGATACTGAAATACCTGAACGTTCTTGAGCCGAAAGCTGCAAAGAAATATTTTTTGTTTCACTTCGGAACAAAATATAAATAATGTTTAGATTACGTTTTCATTCCGCCTAAATATATCGTTCTTTTTCGTTTTTCGGTTTTGTTTTCGTTCTGTTCCGACACCCTGCTACACACATTGCTACCGCCACTGCGGCGCCACGTTAAGACGACTCGATAAAATAGCGCGAGCCTTGAGCAACCAAGACGACAGCGGCCAAACAACGCAAAAATAAAAAGACCGACTACAAGCTAATGGCGTAGCCAGGGAAAGGGCTTGTGGGGCTTCAGCCCCCCCCTCCCGCCCCCTTTCTTCCCCTCCCCGCCATACCATTCGAGCGTGCCCCCCGCCCCTGCCCCCTTCTCATGTACCCACCTGAGTGCCCCCTGAAGAAATTTCTGGCTATGCCACTGACCCGAGCAACCAATACGCAGCATTACACCGAAAAAAAAAAAAACGGCTAAACCAAAAGAAGAAAAGCGTCGTCAATTTTACACTTCCATAAACGGCGTTTGCGAAATCGACGACTGTATGGTTTGCACACCACCCTATTTAAAAACACACACAAAACAAACAAATATATATATATAACCCGCAAAACGCGCACCCCGAAAGCTTGAACCCGACTGAAGAAAACGGGGTCATGCAAGTAGTCCGTCGCTGCGCACAAACACAAGATGACTTGGATTGTGAAATAACTATGAAAGGTTGCTCACAGACGGATAATAAGATCCATTGGGGAAGTCAAATTTCAGGCTTTGACCGGAGGGCAAACTTGATCCTGCTATTTCACTATTGAAATGCATGGAACGAAGATCTTGTTGGAAATATGTTAAGAAGAAATTACCCTTCGCAACGCCGTGTCAGAAAATGTGTTATGGCCTCTGTTTTCTTCAGAAGTGCTCACAAATGGAGGGTTGAAAAAGTAGGGAGTTTGAAGGAATTCAAGTTCCCGTAGAAAATCTGTGGCCCCAAAACCGGAAAATGTGCGACCGCGCTGCAAACAGCTTTTTCTTATTTTTAGTTACTCTGTTTTTAAAAAACAAAAACATCCCGAAGTCAATCCGTCCTGTGGTTTCTGAGCAGTCGGACCAAGAAGTTGGCATTGGGAATACGTAGGGCCTGTGGAGCTGCGACATCCTCTTAAGAGGGTGTTCGAAATTGAATACGTTATCGTATTCAATTTTCAAAATCAGTACGAAATTTTAAAGGGATACTTCAACGAAATTTTGGCTCTTGTTTCTTGGTCTATACGTGTCGGAGGGAGCAGTGTCACACTGTACACACCAACATCATGTTAAAAAAGACACGAAAACGAATTTTAGAACGAATTAAACGATTCCCAAACAGCACCTGGTGTTTGTCGCAAACGCTTCGTTTGGAATGTCCGTCTAGGTACATTGCCAGGAAGTGACCTAAGTCGTCTCAACTAGTCGAAAGGAGCAGCGCCGCACTGCGGAATTACGGCTCACTATGCCTGTCCTTTAGTTCTGACAAGTTCTGAACGCGATTGCCAAGCCTTCGCCCCTTCGCTGCCTTCGCCACCTTCGCCTTCGCGACGATGGACTCGTTGCGTTGAGTTGTGGTGGCCCGATCGCTTGCGTGCCTCGGTCTCTGGGACGCTTAGATCATCCTGTCGCGTTCTAATGCCGAGATGGTGCGGCACTGTGCGGTAGAGGACTGCGGCAACCGCCTGATTCGTTGCGGAAAACCTATTCACCAGTTCCCAAAGGACGAACAACTTCGTGCGCTTTGGATCCGGCTCGCACGACCGTCCTCCCCGGCGTGGCTTCCAACTACGAGTGATCGCTTGTGTTCCGCTCACTTTCGTGATGAGGACTACCAGCGGAGCCCCAGGGCGATGGAGTCCCTGGGCTTCCCGGTGAGGAACGTACAGCTCAAACCAGGAGTTTTGCCCAGTTTCTTTTCAAAGAAGCGGAAATCTGACGAGCGCAGCGAACCCCTTGACAAGCGACGCAGAGTGGTAAGGGAGCATGTTGTCTGTCGACTATTTCCGAGTTCGACAATGAAGGCCGAACCGCATGTAAGCGATTTAGCTCGAGACGAGACGAGCGACGGCGACAACGACGAGAGTCTGCGACGAGTGACGGAGATTTCTCACTGTCGCCCGTCGCGTCGCTCGGTTCTTAGATTACTCTTCTAGAAAACGTCGCTCACCGTCTTCGTCGCTCACTGTCTTGGCCGCTTGCCCCCGTCGCTTTCATGCGGTTTGCCTCTTCGCGCGACCGACCGAGCAACAGCGAAGCGGGTCGCCGTTGCTTGTCTCGTCACTCGCCAAGTCACTTGCATGCGGTTTATACTTGACTGTTTCATCCAGCATGTGAGCGATTTTCCAGGCGACCTGTCGCTCAGTTCGTCACTCGCCGAGGTAAACCGCACGCAAGCGACTTCCAGGCGATGACCAAAGTGTTCAGGAAATCTAGAACCGGGCACTGCGACAGGCGACAGCGACCAGCGATAGCCTAGCTCATCGCTCTCCAAATCGCTTTCATGCGGTTCAGCCGTGGCCGATCGTACTTTCGTTTTCAAGCCGTTCCGCTCATCATCGAAGAGCTTTGGCAAGGTGGGTTGGAGCACCGGATCGAGCGCACGCACTGCAGCAATTCAAGGATCTAGGGCTCGATCCCTACCTTACCGGTTTCAACTTGGATAAACATTGTGCTGGCATGCGGTACTATATCAGTAGTACGTGATGTCCATTAAAAACCCCGGGCTAACAGTAGTACTGCACTGGCTGGATTTCCTACCTGCAGCGTAGAGCGTATCTGCAACGACAATCATCCACCTCTCTAAATTTCCACGCACATTATTTTTCTTAATTGCCAGTAAATCATGTGCTATTTTCCCCTGAGCTTCAGGCACCTCTGTGTGATTCCACAAACTTCCTGGTCGGAGGTGCAGACACGTGTTGGGAGTCTACAAACGAGCTAGAAGAAACAGCTGTTAGAACAGGTAAGGTTATTGGCATAACTTGAATGTCTTTTAACGTAAAGGTGTGTGGGCTGTGACTGCTGCGCCAGTGGGCCCATAATCCTGGGCTAAAAGCAATAACACCCACTTAACTTTCTTCCGTGTTCTCTCTTGCATCTCTCCAGCGACTCCAAGTGTGTTGGCATGTCGGCTGGTTGCACCTGCGGCCTCCCCCACCGCAATGACGCGGACAGACAGTGCCAGCACCTTTGCAGGTATGCAGGCGCACCGAGTGGGGCCTCTATTGCGTGGCATCACCTGCTTCGAGCAGAATTACCAGACGGATCGCCAGATTGCAAAACTGATTAGCACCTTTTGCATCCACACAGTGCTAAAGTGGCTTCTAAAGATTTTTGTGACTCGATTATGCACCTCTTTGCTGATTCATGTCTGTTTATAGGCACTTCTAGAGGATTGGTTTCCAGGCTGTCTCCACATGCGGCGCCAACCATCGCTCTGATGTGGACAGATGGAGCCCGCACCCCGACAGGTATACAGGCGCTCCAAGCGTGGTGTCACGTGCTTCAAGCGGAACTGCAAGATGCATCTACACAGTGCTAATGTCGCTTCTAAAGTTTTTTGTGACTCAATCATGCACTTCTATGCTGATTCATGTATGTTCGTAGGCGCCCCTGGAGCATTCGGTTCCCCACCTGCGGCCTCGCTGACCGCTCCTACACGAACAGATGGAGCCCGCACCCCGACAGGTATACAGGCGCTCCAAGAGTGGTGTCACGTGCTTCAAGCGGAACCGCAAGATGCATCTCCACAGTGCTAATGTTGCTTCTAAGGTTTTTTGTGACTCGATCATGCACTTCTATGCTGATTCATGTCTGTTCATAGGCGCCCCTGGAGTGTTGGGTTCCAGGCTGCCTCTACCTGCGGCCTCGCCGACTGCTCCGGCACAAACAGGTGGAGCCCGCACCCTGACAGGTATGCAGGCGCTCCAATGGGACCTATACTGCGTGGTGTCACCTGCTTCAAGCGGAACTGCCAGACGCATCTCCACAGTGCTAATGTTGCTTCTAAGGTTTTTGTGACTCGATCATGCACTTCTATGCTGATTCATGTCTGTTCATAGGCGCCCCTGGAGCGTTGGGTTCCAGGCTGCCTCTACCTGCGGCCTCGCCGACTGCTCCGGCACAAACAAATGGAGCCCGCACCCCGACAGGTATGCAGGCGCTCCAATGGGACCTATACTGCGTGGTGTCACCTGCTTCAAGCGGAACTGCCAGACGCGTCTCCACAGTGCTAATGTTGCTTCTAAGGTTTTTGTGACTCGATCATGCACTTCTATGCTGATTCATGTCTGTTCATAGGCGCCCCTGGAGCGTTGGGTTCCAGGCTGCCTCTACCTGCGGCCTCGCCGACTGCTCCGGCACAAACAGATGGAGCCCGCACCCTGACAGGTATGCAGGCGCTCCAATGGGACCTATACTGCGTGGTGTCACCTGCTTCAAGCGGAACTGCCAGACGCGTCTCCACAGTGCTAATGTTGCTTCTAAGGTTTTTTGTGACTCGATCATGCACTTCTATGCTGATTCATGTCTGTTCATAGGCGCCCCTGGAGCGTTGGGTTCCAGGCTGCCTCTACCTGCGGCCTCGCCGACTGCTCCGGCACAAACAGATGGAGCCCGCACCCTGACAGGTATGCAGGCGCTCCAATGGGACCTATACTGCGTGGTGTCACCTGCTTCAAGCGGAACTGCCAGACGCGTCTCCACAGTGCTAATGTTGCTTCTAAGGTTTTTTGTGACTCGATCATGCACTTCTATGCTGATTCATGTCTGTTCATAGGCGCCCCTGGAGCGTTGGGTTCCAGGCTGCCTCTACCTGCGGCCTCGCCGACTGCTCCGGCACAAACAGATGGAGCCCGCACCCCGACAGGTATGCAGGCGCTCCAATGGGACCTATACTGCGTGGTGTCACCTGCTTCAAGCGGAACTGCCAGACGCGTCTCCACAGTGCTAATGTTGCTTCTAAGGTTTTTTGTGACTCGATCATGCACTTCTATGCTGATTCATGTCTGTTCATAGGCGCCCCTGGAGCGTTGGGTTCCAGGCTGCCTCTACCTGCGGCCTCGCCGACTGCTCCGGCACAAACAGATGGAGCCCGCACCCTGACAGGTATGCAGGCGCTCCAATGGGACCTATACTGCGTGGTGTCACCTGCTTCAAGCGGAACTGCCAGACGCGTCTCCACAGTGCTAATGTTGCTTCTAAGGTTTTTTGTGACTCGATCATGCACTTCTATGCTGATTCATGTCTGTTCATAGGCGCCCCTGGAGCGTTGGGTTCCAGGCTGCCTCTACCTGCGGCCTCGCCGACTGCTCCGGCACAAACAGATGGAGCCCGCACCCTGACAGGTATGCAGGCGCTCCAATGGGACCTATACTGCGTGGTGTCACCTGCTTCAAGCGGAACTGCCAGACGCGTCTCCACAGTGCTAATGTTGCTTCTAAGGTTTTTTGTGACTCGATCATGCACTTCTATGCTGATTCATGTCTGTTCATAGGCGCCCCTCGAGCGTTGGGTTCCAGGCTGCCTCTACCTGCGGCCTCGCCGACTGCTCCGGCACAAACAGATGGAGCCCGCACCCTGACAGGTATGCAGGCGCTCCAATGGGACCTATACTGCGTGGTGTCACCTGCTTCAAGCGGAACTGCCAGACGCGTCTCCACAGTGCTAATGTTGCTTCTAAGGTTTTTTGTGACTCGATCATGCACTTCTATGCTGATTCATGTCTGTTCATAGGCGCCCCTGGAGCGTTGGGTTCCAGGCTGCCTCTACCTGCGGCCTCGCCGACTGCTCCGGCACAAACAGATGGAGCCCGCACCCTGACAGGTATGCAGGCGCTCCAATGGGACCTATACTGCGTGGTGTCACCTGCTTCAAGCGGAACTGCCAGACGCGTCTCCACAGTGCTAATGTTGCTTCTAAGGTTTTTTGTGACTCGATCATGCACTTCTATGCTGATTCATGTCTGTTCATAGGCGCCCCTGGAGCGTTGGGTTCCAGGCTGCCTCTACCTGCGGCCTCGCCGACTGCTCCGGCACAAACAGATGGAGCCCGCACCCTGACAGGTATGCAGGCGCTCCAATGGGACCTATACTGCGTGGTGTCACCTGCTTCAAGCGGAACTGCCAGACGCGTCTCCACAGTGCTAATGTTGCTTCTAAGGTTTTTTGTGACTCGATCATGCACTTCTATGCTGATTCATGTCTGTTCATAGGCGGCCCTGGAGCGTTGGGTTCCAGGCTGCCTCTACCTGCGGCCTCGCCGACTGCTCCGGCACAAACAGATGGAGCCCGCACCCTGACAGGTATGCAGGCGCTCCAATGGGACCTATACTGCGTGGTGTCACCTGCTTCAAGCGGAACTGCCAGACGCGTCTCCACAGTGCTAATGTTGCTTCTAAGGTTTTTTGTGACTCGATCATGCACTTCTATGCTGATTCATGTCTGTTCATAGGCGCCCCTGGAGCGTTGGGTTCCAGGCTGCCTCTACCTGCGGCCTCGCCGACTGCTCCGGCACAAACAGATGGAGCCCGCACCCTGACAGGTATGCAGGCGCTCCAATGGGACCTATACTGCGTGGTGTCACCTGCTTCAAGCGGAACTGCCAGACGCGTCTCCACAGTGCTAATGTTGCTTCTAAGGTTTTTTGTGACTCGATCATGCACTTCTATGCTGATTCATGTCTGTTCATAGGCGCCCCTGGAGCGTTGGGTTCCAGGCTGCCTCTACCTGCGGCCTCGCCGACTGCTCCGGCACAAACAGATGGAGCCCGCACCCTGACAGGTATGCAGGCGCTCCAATGGGACCTATACTGCGTGGTGTCACCTGCTTCAAGCGGAACTGCCAGACGCGTCTCCACAGTGCTAATGTTGCTTCTAAGGTTTTTTGTGACTCGATCATGCACTTCTATGCTGATACATGTCTGTTCATAGGCGCCCCTGGAGCGTTGGGTTCCAGGCTGCCTCTACCTGCGGCCTCGCCGACTGCTCCGGCACAAACAGATGGAGCCCGCACCCTGACAGGTATGCAGGCGCTCCAATGGGACCTATACTGCGTGGTGTCACCTGCTTCAAGCGGAACTGCCAGACGCATCTCCACAGTGCTAATGTTGCTTCTAAGGTTTTTTGTGACTCGATCATGCACTTCTATGCTGATACATGTCTGTTCATAGGCGCCCCTGGAGCGTTGGGTTCCAGGCTGCCTCTACCTGCGGCCTCGCCGACTGCTCCGGCACAAACAGATGGAGCCCGCACCCTGACAGGTATGCAGGCGCTCCAATGGGACCTATACTGCGTGGTGTCACCTGCTTCAAGCGGAACTGCCAGACGCATCTCACACAGTGCTAATGTTGCTTCTAAGGTTTTTTGTGACTCGATCATGCACTTCTATGCTGATACATGTCTGTTCATAGGCGCCCCTGGAGCGTTGGGTTCCAGGCTGCCTCTACCTGCGGCCTCACCCACTGCTTTGACACGGACAAATGGTGCCCGCGTCCTGACAGGTATGCAGGTGCTTCAAGAAAAAAAATGGGTTGTGTGTATGTTTATAAAGTCTAGAACTTGGTCTGCCTCAACGGGCGACTTGTCTCCCAGCTGTAGATGAGAAATTTAGCCAGTGCAGTACAGCCACTAGCCTGGGGTCTTTAACGTGCATCACGCATTAGTGATGCACGACCGCACGCTGGTACGATGCTCATTCAGATCAAAACGGGCAGGGGTGGGAATTGAACCCAGCATCCTGGGTTCTGCAGCGTGAGCTTTCGCTCCACGTGCTTTGAGCTGGTGTGCGCTAGCCCACTCGGCCACCGATCCCCCTCAGGTGCTCCAAGCGGGACCTATACTGCGTGGTGTCACCTCCTTCAAGCAGAACCACCAGACGCATCTACACAGTGCTTTTGTTGCTTCTAAAGTTTTCTTGTCACTCAATCATGCACCTTTACACTGATTGATGTATGTCCATAGGTACCCCTGGTGCGCTGGCTTCTAGGCTGCGTCCACCTGTGGCCTCCCCACTTCTCTGATATGGACAGACGACGCCCGCACCCAGACAGGTATGCAAGCACACCGAAGGGG